>SJYX01024291.1:94696-112510 GCA_006410675.1 Oreotragus oreotragus | reverse complement strand
CTGTATTAGCTACTTTACTTACCATATTCTTTATTCTCGCTACAGTTTTAAATGATAATATACTTTGAATGTGAATGACAATCAATTTACAGAGATGAAGAGTTACTTAAATATAAATATAGAGAAAGAAGAAAAAATTGACTTCTGGAGAGTAATCATCTACTAGAAATTCTCAGGAAATAGCAAATTAGCAAGTGGCAGAATGGGAAGAATTATGCTGAGAATACCGAAGTATTCAATGATCAAGAAAGTTTTCATAAGAACTCATTATGCCAGAATTTTTTAAATGCTTAGTCTGTTCTTCCAATCTATAAATATTCTTTAGGAAAAATAAAGCTTTCTTTAAACATTTCTGTATTTTTATTTGAAAGAATAATACATGAACGTGGTGAAAAAATTTAAATTATGCACATGTTAATGTTAGTCTCCTTCTTATAACAGTGATTCAGTCCTCTTTCTCCAGAGCTAGTAACCATTCATGCACATGTTAATGTTAGTCTCCTTCTTATACCAGTGATTCTCTCAGTCCTCCTTCTCCAGAGCCGGTAACCATGCCAAAACTCATACAATCATATGCAAGCTTTGCAAACTGAGAACAGTCTGCNTAACAGTGATTCAGTCCTCTTTCTCCAGAGCTAGTAACCATTCATGCACATGTTAATGTTAGTCTCCTTCTTATACCAGTGATTCTCTCAGTCCTCCTTCTCCAGAGCCGGTAACCATGCCAAAACTCATACAATCATATGCAAGCTTTGCAAACTGAGAACAGTCTGCTCTCTACTGCCTTTTAAAACTTAACTCTCTCATTCTGTATCAGTGCATCTGGATTCACTTCATCTTTGTAATGTTTGTGTAACACTTAACATACTTTCATATATTGTATGGAGTTTTATCACAGTAGAGGGTCCCTATAGATGGACAATTGAGTTTTCCTGTTTTTTGCTTTAATAAGCAATATTCAAGTGAACATTCTTACACATAAACTTGCCATGGTTTTCTAAATACAAGTTACTAGTGTGTGATACTATATAGAATTTCTATTTTAAAGACTCTGATTAAATATGACAACTATTAGTAGTAGCTGACTGAAGAGACTGATCAGTTTAAAATCCTACTGATTTCATGAAAGAATCTCTTTACCTATACACTCACCAACATGTACCCTGACTCTATAATATTAGACATTTGATAAAAAAAAATTTTCTCTGGTTTGTAATTTGGCACTTGAAGTATTGGAGCTTCAGCTTCAGCATCAGTCCCTCCAATGAATGTTCAGGATTGATTTCCTTTAGGATTGGCTGGTTTGATCTCCTTGCAGTCCAAAGGACTCTCAAGAGTCTTCTCCATCACCACAGTTCAAAAGCATCAATTCTTCCATGCTCAGCCTTTTTTATGGCCCAGCTTTCACATCCATACATAGCTATTGGAGGAAAAAAACAAAACAAAACAAAAAAAGAAACATAGCTTTGAATAGACAGACCTTTGTCCACAAAGTAATGTCTCTGATTTTTAATACAGTGTCTAGGTTTATCATAACTTTTCTTCCAAGGAGCAAATGTCTTTTAATTTTATGACTGAAGCCATCATCTGCAATGATTTTGGAGCCCAAGAAAATAAAGTCTCTCACTGTTTCCGTTGTTTCCCCGTCTATTTGCCATGAAGTGATGAGACTATATGTCTCACCTTTTGAATATTGAGCTTTAAATGAACTTTTTCACTTTCCTCTTTCACCTTCATTAATTTGCACTTTAGTTCCTGTTAGCTTTCGGCCATAAGAGTAGTGTCAACATATCTGAAGTAATTGATATTTCTCCCAGAAATCTTGATTCCAGCTTGTGCTTCATCCAGCCCAGCATTTCACATGATGTACTTTGCATATAAGTTAAATAAGCAGATGACAATAAACAGCCTTGATATACTCACCATGCTGTGTAAATCCCTGTGTTATACAGCAAATCCTTGTTGCTATCTATATTATGTAGAGATGTTTGTATCTGTTAGTTCCATACTCATTTGTCCCTCTCTAACTTTGGAAATTGTAAATTTGTTATCTATGTCTGTGAGTCTGTTTCTGTTTTGTATACACATTCATTTGTATCATTTTTTAACACATATATGTGATACCATATAGTATTTGTCTGCCTTATTTCACTAAGTATAATATTCTGAGGGTCCATCCTTGTTGCTGCAAATGGCAATATTTCATTTCCTTTTTAGAGCTCTGTGTGTGTGTGTGTGTATGTGTGTGTACACGCTTGCTAAATTGCTTCAGTCAGTTTTGAGTCTTTGTGATCCTATGGGTCAAAGCCTGCCAGGCTATGGGATTCTGCAGCCAAGAATACTGGAGTGGGTTGCCATGCCCTCCTAGTCCAGACTAGCATTTCACAAGATGTACTTTGCATATAAGTTAAATAAGCAGATGACAATAAACAGCCTTGATGTACTCACCATGCTGTATAAATCCCTGTGTTACACAGCAAATCCTTGTTGCTATCTACGTTATGTAGAGATGTTTGTATCTGTTAGTTCCATACTCATTTGTCCCTCTCTAACTTTGGAAATTGTAAATTTGTTATCTATGTCTGTGAGTCTGTTTCTGGTTTGTATACATTTGTATCATTTTTTTAACACATATATGTGATACCATATAGTATTTGTTTGCCTTATTTCATTAAGTATAATATTCTGAGGGTCCAACCTTATTGCTGCAAATGGCAATATTTCAATTCCTTTTTAGAGTTGTGTGTGTGTGTATGTGATCTGTTTCTGGTTTGTATACATTTGTATCATTTTTTTAACACATATATGTGATACCATATAGTATTTGTTTGCCTTATTTCATTAAGTATAATATTCTGAGGGTCCAACCTTATTGCTGCAAATGGCAATATTTCAATTCCTTTTTAGAGTTGTGTGTGTGTGTATGTGTGTGTGTATGGGTGTGTGTACACGCTTGCTAAATTGCTTCAGTCAGTTTTGAGTCTTTGTGACCCTATGGGTCAAAGCCTGCCAGGCTATGGGATTCTGCAGCCAAGAATACTGGAGTGGGTTGCCATGCCCAGGGAGCCCGCCAGGCTCCCCTGTCCCTGGGATTCTTCAGGCAAGAACACTGGAGTGGGTTGCCATTTCCTTCTCCAATGCATGAAAGTGGAAAGTGAAAGTGAAGTCACTCAGTCGAGTCCTACTCTTAGCAACCCCGTGAACTGCAGCCCACCAGGCTCCTCTGTCCATGAGATTTTGCAGGCAAGAATACTGGAGTGGGGTGCCATTGCCTTGTATCTTTTCAAATTAGTGTTTTTGTTTTTTCTATATATATAGTGGAATTGCTGAATCATATGGTAAGTCTATTTTTAGTTTTTGAAGAAACTTCAATATATTTTTCCATAATGGCTATACCAAATTGCATTCCCATCAGCACTTTATAAAGGTTCCCATTTCTCCATGCCCTCTCTAGCATTTATTATTTATAGACTTTTTGATGATTGACATTCTGACAGATGTGAGGTGATATCTCCCTGTGGTTTTGAGCTATCTAATAATTAGTGATGTTGAGCAGTTTTCATATACCTGTTAGCCATCTGTATCTCTTCTTTAGAAAAATATCAATTTAGGTCTTCTGCCCATTTTTTGATTCATTAGTTTGTTGGTTGGTTTTGATTTGAGCTGTTTGCCTATTTGGGATATTAAATCCTTATAGACAACATTATTTGCAAATAATTTCTCCCACTCTATAGATTTTTTTTCACTTTGTCAGTGGTATCCCTTGCTGTGCAAATGCTTCTAAATTTGATTAGGTATCATTTATTTTTGCTTTTACTTTGGGAGACTAAGTACTTTTTTGGGGGGGAGACTTTCTTTGGGAGACTAAGAAAATATTGATAGGATTTATGTCAAAGAATGGTTGTTTATGTTCTCTTCTAGGAGTTTTATTGTGCCATGTCTTACATTGTGGTCTTTAAATTATTTTGAGGTTATTTTTGTTATAATATGAGGGAATGTTCTAATCTCGTTATTTCTCATGTAACTGTCCAGCTTTCTCTATACCACTTGTTGAAGAGACTGTCTTTTCTCCATTGCATATTTTTTGTCTCCTTTGTTGTAGATTCAAAAGTTCAAAGTGAAGTCGCTCAGTCGTGTCTGACTCTTTGTGATCTCATGGACTGTAGCCCGCCAGGCCCCTCTGTCCATGGGATTTTCCAAGCTTGAATACTGGAGCGGGTTGCCATTTCTTTCTCCAGGGGATCTTCCTGACTCAGGGATCGGACCCAGGGATCGAACCCAGGTCTGCCACACTGCAGGCAGACTCTTTACCGTCTGACCACCAGGGAAGCCCCAGTGGAGCTTAACTGACCATAAGTGTGTGGTTTATATCTGGATTCTCTGTTCTCCACTGATCTGTGTCTGTCTTTGTGACAGTACTGTACTATTTGATTGCTGCAGCTTTGTAGTATAGTCTCAGATCCGGAAGGGTTGTACTTCCAGCTTTGTGTGGGGTTTTTTTTTTGTATTTTTTTCTTTCAGGATTGCTTTGGTAATTCCAGGTCTTTTGTGATTCTATATAAATGTGAGAATTATTTGATCTATTTCTGTGAGAAACGTCATGATTTTGATAGGGACTGCACTTCATCTATAGATTGCTTTCAGTACTATGACAGTTTTAACAATCCTAATTCTTCAAATTCAAGAGCATAGACTATCTTTCAATTTCTTTAATTCCTCTTTAGTTTCCCTGGATCAATCTTTTATATTGCCAAGCCTAGTTGGTTAAATTTATTTTGAGGCATTTTTTTTCTCTTTCTGATATTTCATTAGTGTGTTGAGACACAACAGATTCCTGTATATTAATCTTGTATTATGCTACCTGGCTGAGTTCATTTATTAGTTCTAGTAGTTTTTGTGTGGAGACTTCCAGATTCTCTATATAGAGTATCTGCATATAGATATATATTTGCATATAGTGACAGTTTTACCACAAGAAGATTTTTTTCATCTTCTAATTTTCTTCCAGTACTTTTATAGTTTTATTTTTCACTTCAACATATTGATTGAGCTGGATTTTATTTTACAATAAAGGGTGATCTCAATCTCAGTATTTTCTATTCCCCCCCCACAAAGAATGAATGAATCATCTCAATACCAATATTGTATGTTTCTTGTTTTCACTGAATAATCTGCCATGTTATCACCAACTCATATTACAAATATATTTTAGTACCTGTATGTGTCAAGCATTATGTTGAGCAAATGGTGAACACAAACTCTACTACCCTTTGCTTCATGAGGCCTAACTTTTTATGGGAGATTTGCTTTTATAAACAATGAATAAAATACTGTATTATGTAATTTATAATAATGACTAACATTCGTTGGGCACTTACATTCTACCTGACATTATTTCAGGGGTTGTTTTTCTGCTTTCCATCATCAAACCTAGTCAGCATCCTGTTTTCAGATAGCCAGTAAGCAATGATTAAGTTTAAATTTTTGAAGCATTGTTTTTAAAAGCAAGGGAAAGGGGGAAAAAAGAAAACAAATGAGTGAAATAGTTTATACTACTTGCAAAGCCTAAGGTGTTATCTCTGGTCCCTTGTAGAAGCAGAGTGTTTTAAACGATTTTACTTTTTTTTTACTCATTTAATCTTCACATTAAACCTTAAAGCAGTTAATACTATTAAATAATATTTAAATCTGCTATTATTGCAGTGAGAAAACAAAAGCAAAAAGAACTATCTCATAATTACCATAGACGAAAAAAACAGGGCACTGAATTGCTTATGGGGGTGGAAAATGAGAAAGATTTCTTATAAGGAAAATTAAAAGTCAGGCATACAAAAAAGAGAAAGAATGCCACATAGATAGAGGAAGCATGTTTAAAGAACTTGCAACAATTGTAAGTTTAGTGTATTTAAGGATTCGGAAGATGACCGGTGTGAGTGACATGTAAGCAAGTCACCCAAGGAGACATAGAAAGTCTGTAGATATAGTAAAGGCCAGATCATGTAAGAATCTGTCGACCATCATAGAAATTTTAAATGTTATTAAATAAACATGTGAGAAGTTGTTGAAATCCAAGATAAAGAGATGTAGGATGATCTTATATATGTTAAGATGACTTTTCTGGATCTACGAAGAATGGAGTAAAGGAACACCAGTTTAAGAAAGTCTGTAGATATAGTAAAGGCCAGATGATGTAAGAATCTGTCGACCATCATAGAAATTTTAAATGTTATTAAATAAACATGTGAGAAGTTGTTGAAATCCAAGATAAAGAGATGTAGGATGATCTTATATATGTTAAGATGACTTTTCTGGATCTACGAAGAATGGAGTAAAGGAACACCAGTTTGACAGCACTGTAGAAACGAGAGCAAAAGATCAGGATGGGCTGAGCCATCCAAATGAGCAGCACTAAGCAAGAGCAAAGGGGTCTAGAGATGAAAGGATCTGCTATGGAGCTATGTTTGGGATATGAAAGAAGGGGAACAGCGTTAGGTTTCCGGCCTGAGTAGTTACATGGGTGAATGTGAGAGACGTTGCAGATATAAGTAAGACACAAAAGGAAGAGTTCTCTGAGGAGACAACTAACTTTTTTTTTTTTTTACAGGTAAAGGTTGAGATTACCTGTGCATCTAAGACAGAGGAGTAGAATCCTGGACCTCATAGCTAAGAAGCACAAGCAGGCAGTACTTGGACAGAGCCAGGAAAGAAGGTAAGAAGAAGCTGACACAAGAACAGAAAGAAAACCAGAATAAGTAGAATCCAAGAGAGGATCGTGTTTCAAGGTGGGCAGAAAACATTTTTTGTTTTGGGGCTAGACAGAAGGGAATTGGGCCAGCGCACCTTCTATTTCTAACCTGAAGACAAGACCAGCTGCTTAAGGCCAGCTACCTGTGTATCTTATTCTATCAAGTCCTCTGTTAATATGAAGGGAGATATCAGGATGACCAAGTCCTGAAAGGGGTCTCAGAGACCATTTGCAGTGTGTAGAGATAATCTATACAACTTTCTAGATTGAGAAACAATAATAAATTTAAAAGCAAAATGAAGAAAAACTTAAATTTTAAAATTCCCCCCTATTAACAGGTTTCTATGAAGGAATTTGGAACATGACTTCTTATTGTCTCTCTCTTCCATTTTTTTTTTTTTTTTTTACAGGTAAAGGTTGAGATTACCTGTGAATCTAAGACAGAGGAGTAGAATCCTGGACCTTATAGCTAAGAAGCACAAGCAGGCAGTACTTGGACAGAGCCAGGAAAGAAGGTAAGAAGAAACTGACACAAGAACAGAAAGAAAACCAGAATAAGTAGAATCCAAGAGAGGATCGTGTTTCAAGGTGGGCAGAAAACATTTTTTGTTTTGGGGCTAGACAGAAGGGAATTGGGCCAGCGCACCTTCTATTTCTAACCTGAAAACAAGACCAGCTGTTAAGGCCAGCTACCTGTGAATCTTGTTCTATCAAGTCCTCTGTTAATATGAAGGGAGATATCAGGATGAACAAGTCCTGAAAGAGGTCTCAGAGACCATTTGCAGTGTGTAGAGATAATCTATACAACTTTCTAGATTGAGAAACAAAAATAAATTTAAAAGCAAAATAAAGAAAAACTTAAAATTTAAAATTTCCCCCTATTAACAGGTTTCCATGAAGGAATTTGGAACATGACTTCTTATTGTCTTTCTCTTCTTTTCTAATGTTAGCTTCAATATACCTGACTTTTCTGAGTTAAAGAGCTTCTTGAATATATAAACAGCTGGGTGCCAATAAGTCCACAGGCTCAGTTAAGGTCTTAGTAGGGAAAACTGGTATGAGAATTTCTCTGACATGAGCAGAAGAACCCCAAACTAAGTTTTGGGTTAATGTCAAATTCTGGCAAGAGCTTGGACTTCAGAGAACTCTGAATTCCTGAGAGATCACTAGCTTCCTATGATGTGCTCGTTCTTCCTGGCTCCCAAGAGACCAGGGAGAAACGAAGTAGACCAAATACAGTTCTCCTGACCTCTAAAGCTGGGAGATAACTGGCAATATTTCCCTGTGCATCCCAGAAGGAACTAAAGACTTTGACATCCTTAACATTCAGCCTCTCTCTTTCTCACACACGTGTGCACATGCGCGCAATTTCTAATGTTAGCTTCAATATACCTGACTTTTCTGAGTTAAAGAGCTTCTTGAATATATAAACAGCTGGGTGCCAATAAGTCCACAGGCTCAGTTAAGGTCTTAGTAGGGAAAACTGGTATGAGAATTTCTCTGACATGAGCAGAAGAACCCCAAACTAAGTTTTGGGTTAATGTCAAATTCTGGCAAGAGCTTGGACTTCAGAGAACTCTGAATTCCTGAGAGATCACTAGCTTCCTATGATGTGCTCGTTCTTCCTGGCTCCCAAGAGACCAGGGAGAAACGAAGTAGACCAAATACAGTTCTCCTGACCTCTAAAGCTGGGAGATAACTGGCAATATTTCCCTGTGCATCCCAGAAGGAACTAAAGATTTTGACATCTTTAACATTCAGCCTCTCTCTTTCTCACACACATGTGCACATGCGCGCATGCACACACACACACACACACACACACACACACACACCGAGTATAGAAATTTGCTCAATTCTAATAGCCAGTGCTGCTGAAGAGATGTCTAATGTCACTCTCATACTTATTTCTGTGNTTCAAGATGTGTATAAGAGACAGTTCTCACACACATGTGCACATGCGCGCACGCACACACACACACACACACACACACACACACACCGAGTATAGAAATTTGCTCAATTCTAATAGCCAGTGCTGCTGAAGAGATGTCTAATGTCACTCTCATACTTATTTCTGTGCAGTTTCTCTTTTTCTTCTCTGATATCTTACAGGACTTTTCTCTGTGTATCTATGATGCTGTTATTACATTAAATGAAGTTCATATTAGTTTTTCCACATGAAAACATATGTTATAGCCCAGGCAAATATGTTAGATTTTAACATTAGATGAAGATCTTACATCTGTTAGATCTTAAATGAGCCTTACCCCTTATGATCACTATTCTCTTAAACCTCATATTAGATAAAATTTGCTGTTTCTGGATTTATTTGCCAGATGGCTTTACTTTTTAGCTCTTATTTGCTATCTTTTCATCTGTCTTCTACATCACTAGCTATTGACTGTGAAACAAACCACCCTAAGCTCAGTGGATTAAAACAACAGTTATTTCTGCTCCCAAGCCTATGGGTCATCTGGACAGTTCCTCTGGTCTCAGCTGGGTTCACAGATATTTCTGTGATCATCTGTGACTGCTTCTGGTCATCTGTGACTCCTTCTAAGATTTGAGGTGGAAAATGTACATGATAAGTCTTTAACAGTGTCTCGTGTCAGATGTCAAGAAAGCTTTTCAAAACTAGGAGGGTGTTTACAACCTAGAGGGGTGGGATGGGGATGGAGATGGGAGGGAGTGTCAAAAGGGAGGGGACATATGCATACCTATGGATGATTCATGTTGAGGTTTGTCAGAAAACAGCAAAATTCTGTAACGCAATTATCCTTCAATAAAAATTAAATTCATTTTAAAAAATAAAAAACTAGGAGGATGTTTAGAAGGACTTAGGAACCAAGTAGAAGAGGTTGCCAATGGCCAAGATGAGATAGTGTGAACATTAGTAAAGGTGATAACTATGATGCATCAAAACACACTTAATATGTTTAAATCCATGAGTGTATAATGACACCAGAAATACTCCACTCCTGAATGTAGGAAGTAACTCTTTGAAATCTAGAAAATAAAGTAGAGAATGAAACATTTATCACATTTTTCGTACACAAATTACAGCTCCATGTAACAAAATAGCAAAGTGGCATTTCTCTTGAGGTCAGCATTCCAACAAATAAGTCAAGAAGAAATGGTCAATTAAGATACCACCATTTTGCAACTCTTAATAATGATCATCAGTGCTAACTTTGCAACCAGGAAACAATCAGGCTTAGTCTTGTCAACAAATAAGCCTCTAAGTTATACCCTTTAAATAGAAACTACTGAGGAACCCTTTATACTCTACCATATGAACACAATCCCAAGTCCAGACCATGAGAAAACTGACATGATTCATGCCCCCGTTTCTTCAACAAATAAGTTAGAAGAGAAAAATGAAAATGAGAGGAAGGGCAAACTAAATTATGATATTTAGATAGTGATAAAATTGTAAAGGAAAGCAAAGAAGTATTTACCATAAAAGTTATCGTGTGATCACTCTTAAAGGGAGAGAATTGTAGGGAGGATATGGAAGGCTTACGTAACAAGTGGCTACAAAAATCTCTCCTGCGTGGGTACCGGAGAATGTTAATGCATGTTCAGATTGCAGTAATTAATTAAGCTGCATATGTGTTAGGTGTTTTATTTTTATATATTTGTATTAAAGTCAACAATGAAAAAGTCTTTAGAAATGTATCCATTCAGTCTTCCACCTCTGATTTACAATGAAATAGCTTGTAAGAGAAAGATACCTTCTATCAGGAGTAACTAGAAAAGGCAATTAAAAAAAAAAAAAATTGCTGCCTAAAGGTGTCACATGGGCTACAGCAATCAGGATTTAAAGGGCTGACAGTCCCTGGAGAGAAGAAAATGCAATTAAGTTCAGCCCAGTTTTTTGGACACTGCTTTTCCTTTGAGGTATTTGCTGATTAAGCTAGAAATCAAATAACATATAGTTAATTTAAAAAAATAACTATTGGAATTGAAGCCGTGAGCTTGAAAAACTGTTAAAAAGTTAGAAAAGAAATCGCACTGAAGATTTTAAAAATGTATATTTTTAGCTGGATGAAATATCAGAGTTTGTGGGATGCACCTAACGCAGTTTAAAGAAGTTCCATAGCCTTAAATACTTCTCTTAGAAATGAGGCAAGCCTACAGATTAATGCAATTCAGAACTAAGCCCTGATAATCTGTATAAATTAGACCTATCTGTCAGGGATCAGTGCTTCCAGCGTGCTATGGTATGGCAGATGTCCTAACAGTCTTATTGGGAAAACTCTGTTGACTGTTGATCTCTTCCAGAATACGAAGAAGTGTAATGATGCATTTGAACTTAATGTAGAACGTTATCGACTACACAGGATATTTAAGAAAAGAGTTGCTTTAGGAAACAAATAGACGAGAGACATTTCCCAATCTTTTCCTGCTGCTGCTGCTAAGTCGCTTCAGTCGTGTCCGACACTGTGTGACCCCATAGACGGCAGCCCACCAGGCTCCCCCGTCCCTGGGATTCTCCAGGCAAGAACACTGGGGTGGGTTGCCATTTCCTTCTCCAATGCGTGAAAGTGAAAAGTGAAAGTGAAGTCGCTCAATCGTGTCCGACTTTTCGTGACCCCATGGACTGCACCCTACCAGGCTCCTTCATCCATGGGATTTTCCAGGCAAGAGTACTGGAGTGGGATGCCAATACAAGATCCATGCCAATTAGAATCTGAAATCTTTCATATGCATCTATCTTTATTCCATACTGCATAATTATCATGAATCCAAGAACAATGAGATAATAGCATTCATTTTACATGCAAAATTTTAAAAATATATTACCACAAGTAATCATTATTTTAAAAGTCCTTCTCTAGTGGAAGCTCATAAATCTTACTGCATTCATGAGCACTTCTTTTTCTTTGTAGGACTATTCTGTACTGAAGCCAGAAGTAATTGTATAGATAATCATAAAGGATGACATTATTTCTTTTCTTAAATATGTATTTAGTCTGAACTAGGCAGTCTGGAAGGAACATTTTCTTTTCCTAAATGAGGTCTGTCATCAATTAAAACTCGTAATAAGAGTATTAATCTCACAATACTATTTGTCCTTATGCCATTATCAAGTCTACTTAATACTCTTTAGCAGAAATAATTCAATCTTTATTATTAGTTAATGAGCTTTGAATGTTAGCTCTATTTTGAATAAGGAATTGGCACTGGGGTACAAAAGACTGTGAGAGGAAGGATCACAACAGATAAAGAGGGGATTCTCAAAAGCCAACACCATAAAAAGTACCTTGATATTTACAAACTTAAAAGATCCAGATTGAAAGGGTTTTAATCTAAGATCTCAAGAAGTAGACAAATAATCCACTGTAGACAAAAATTAGGCAGAAAATCAGCTGTCTCCTTTTGGCACTCCCATTGAACTTTTTGCAAGTACCCTAATTTCTGACTTCCACATTAACAGAAAGAGAATAAAATTTAATCTTATGTAATTATAATAATGATAATTTAATTTGCCTGCCATCTGGATGTAAAATTTGGAATTATTGGGATGGTTTTAATTAAAACCAAAAATACTGTTTAACATGACTAATGGCAACATTGGCTTATAAAACAAAATCCAGCTACTAGATTTGTACAAGAAGTATATTTAAAGAAATTAAAAGAAATGTGGAAAATAAACTGCTATGCAAATATGTACCAGGAAAAAATGGATGAGTCATATTAATATCAGATAAAATGTTATTCAAAGCTAAGAGTACAAATGAAAACATAGACAATATCTTTAAAATGTAATCTTTCCAAAAATAATGTATAGATTTAATGAAATTCTAATTAAAAACCAAATGCTGTAACTTCTATTGCTGTCATTAACAATATTCTAAAATTAACATGGAAAACTGAATGAGTAAAAATTACCAAAATAATCTGAGGAAAAAAGAGAAAGAATCATAAAGGATGACTTGCCATACAAGATCATTGAGATATATTATAAAGTTACCATAATAAAAACATAAATACAGTACTGGCAAATAGGCCATGACATAAAACTAGGGTCCAGAAATAGATTTGCTAGATATGGAAAACATAGTATTTGATAGAAGTGCCATCTTAATTTAGAAAGAAGCAGATCTTTTCTCTAATAAATAATACTAACTTAATCAGCTATTCATTTAAAATAAATAAAAACTTATACCGTATGTTTTATATCATATACAAATAATTCCTAGAAAGACTGAAATCTAAATTTAAAAAATAATAAAAATGTTAAAATAAGTGTAAGAGAATATTTGTAAAACTTTGGAAGGAAAGAATCCTTTAGCAAGATACTGAATCCAGGAAGGAAGATTGATGATTTTGACCCCTGAAATACTTGTAATTATCACGCTGTAAACAAAGTTTAGAGAAAAATATAGAAAGACAATTCTTGCAAAATATATGATTTATTTTTGAAAGTACCTGCAAGATATGAAAATAATAGTAGTGTGATTTTAAAAAATAGATAAGAGAAAATGAAAATCACCAAAAACTTAAAAAATGGCTCAACCTTATTAGTTGTAAATAAAATGTATATAAAATAACAGAGATACTACTTTATAATATTTTCTTGTGGAAAAAAGGTGTTTTGAATGCTAGCATCCAATATTGCTGAATTTATGCAGAAATATTCACAAATAATAAGAAATGAATTAAGACTTATTCAAAATTGAAGATCAAAGAAACATGGTGTCTAAATTTAGAACACGATTCTGAATTGAATCTTTCTGATACAAAGGACATTAATGTGGCATGTGGTAAAACTTTAATCAGGATTAAATAGTAGTATGAATGAGCATTAGCTTCTTGACACTAATAGTTGTATTTTGGTTATGTCACAGAATGACCTTATTTGTAGGAAATACAGTTAAAACATATGGGGATATAGGGACATCATTTCAGCAACTTAATCTAAGTTCTTTGTTCTCTACATCAACTTGTCTCTAAATCTCAAATTGTTTCACAAATACGCAATACTCTTTAACACAGAAGACAAGTAGAAATCTATTTTACAAAAATGTAAAAGCAGAACTGCTATTTTCTAAGGAAATTTCAAATTAAACATCCATTTCAAGGCTTACATTCTTGATTTTGATGTCATTGAAATTCAGACAATCAATAAGAAAAAAGAAAACTTTGCTTTACAAGCAATGGCATAACCTGCTTATTGAGGTATTATGTTTATCAGGGCACACGAACACAGGACATTTTACATTCAGATAATATCAAAAAGGAATGGGTAAAGGCCAGACTCAGCCCTCTAGGATTCGAAAATAATTTATAGAAACAATCTTAGCAATTTAAATTTAAAGATCTACTAACTATAAATTAATGAGCACTTTCTATCACCTCACATTTGCCTTTCTCTACCAAACATCATTTTGGAGTTTTCATGCACTTGAGCATATTTGTAAATTTGAATGAGAGCGTGGGAAATACTGGGCTCAAAGGACACGCCAAAGCCTTAAGCGCCACATAAGCTTTATTTACATTTACTCTAGATCGGTTACATGCTCACAGCTCAAGTAGTTCCTATAGCTCACACTCTTGACAATGGCCATGAGAAATAGTGTCACCATATATTTCAATCTAAGAAGTCTGGCCTGTGGGAAATGCTCTTCCACTGTGGGAAGAGACAGGACAGCAAAATTATCAGAGCAGGCACTGGATTTCTCCACCCAATTTGGTATCATCCATCTTGACTGGCAAAGAATCCACCTGCAATGTAGGTGACCTGGGTTCAATCCCTGGGGTCAAGAAGATCCCCTGGAGACGGCAAGGGTTACCCACTCCAGTATTCTGGCCTGGAGAATTCCATGGACTGTGTAGTCCATGGGGTCGGGAAGGGTCGGACACGACTGAGTGGACTTCACTTTCACTTTCTGGAGAAGGGCTTGGATGCCCACTCCAATATTCTTTTCTGGAGAATTCTATGGACAGAGGAGCCTGGTAGGCTACAGTCCATGGGGTTGCAAAAAGTTGGACACAACTGAGCGGCTAACACTTTCACACGTTAGGTTAAGCAAAAGGAAATATTTGACAGAGTTCTGACTCTCAAAGAACACACAGGGAAGGCTTTCTGGATCACTCACTAACCCTGAACTTTCTTTTTAGGTATGTGGACAGCATGATTTTGTGCTATGTTCTGAGAAGATACAAAACATTTGGGGTTTTCTGCTCAAACCACTTAATATATAGGCAAAGGTTTAGTTTTTATTGTTCTTCTTTTCAAATTATGTCATAAATTCCTCAAAATGAGTTTTTCAGTGTCATATAATGCTTTTATATTTCACTGCCATAGCCCATCCAAAACACAGTCACACATACACACACCAGTAGCTCCTATTCTGATGAAAATGCTTGCTACACAATGTAAAATGATTTTTCACTAACTTGGCCTTAAAGTTTTCAAACTTTTTACTTTCCTAATTTCTTTTATATGGGAAGTCATATTCAGATGTGAGGTTTTTGGTTTTGCTTTTCTTTTGGATTATCAATATTCCTTCTAGTATATGTTCATTTAATAAATATAAAAATTATTCAGTTCAGTTCAGTTCAGTTGCTCAGTTGTGTCTGACTCTTTGCGACTCCGTAAACAGCACGCCAGGCCTCCCTGTCCATCAACAACTCCTGGAGTCCACCTAAACCCATGTCCATTGAGTCAATGATGCCATCCAACCATCTCATCCTCTGTCATCCCCTTCTCTTCCTGCCCTCAATCTTCCCCAACATCAGGGTCTTTTCAGATGAGTCAGCTCTTTGCATCAGGTGGCCAAAGTATTGGAGTTTCAGCTTCAACATCAGTCCTTCCAATGAACACCCAGGACTGATCTCCGTTAGGAAGGACTGGTTGGCTCTCCTTGCAGTCCAAGGGACTCTCAAGAGTCTTCTCCGACACCACAGGTCAAAAGCATCAATTCATTAATAATTATTAACAAATAAGACAGCTACTCCCCAGAACCATAAATGGTCACTAAATGTTTGCACATACTTAGGGTAGTGAGTACAGAGAAGGCAACGGCACCCCACTCCAGTACTCTTGCCTGGAAAATCCCATGGACGGAGGAGCCTGGTGGGCTACAGTCCATCAGGTTGCTAAGAGTCAGACACGACTGAGTGACTTCACTTTCACTCTCATGCACTGGAGAAGGAAATGGCAACCCACTCCAGTGTTCTTACCTGGAGAATCCCAGAGAGAGAGGAGCCTAGTGGGCTTCCATCTATGGGGTCGCACAGAGTCGGACACAATTGAAGCGACTTAGGAGTAGCAGCAGCAGAGTAGTGAGAACAGTGGTGGTACATTCATGCCACCTTTCTTTATCACAGAAGAATTTTGCAGAATTAAATATAAAAATAATTATTGTATACATTGTATAATAGTGGTCTAGAATTGCCATCACAAAATACCGTAGACTGGATGGTTTAAGCAGCAGCAGGAATTGGTTGATTTTTGCTTTGTTCCCTCACAGCCTGGAGGCTAGAAGTTCAAGGTCAAGGTGCTGGCAGGGCTGGTTTCCACTGAGGCTTTGCTCCCTGGTTTTCAGATGGCCACCCTCTGGTTGTCTCTCCTGTGTGTGTACTTTCCTGGGGTCTCTGTGTGTCTGATCTCTTATGGGGCAGCGTCACTGCATTTGCCCACCCTAACAGCCTCATTTTAATTACCTCTTCAAAACCTTATCTCCAAATAGTTACTTCTTGGAGTATTGCAGGGTCACATACTTCAACAAATGAATTTTGACAGACATAATTTAGTCCAGAACGTGCTAACTCGTTTCAGTCACGTCCAGCTCTTTGCATGACCATATGGACTGTAGCCTGCCAGGCTTCTCTGTCCATGAGATTTTCCAGGTAAGAATATTGGAGTGGGTTGCCATGTCCTTCTCCAGGGGATCTTCCTGACACAGGGATAGAATCTGAATATCTTATGTCTCCCTCACTGGTAGGTGGGTTCTTTGCTACTACCATCACCTGGGTAGCCCCCACAACACCTAACTAACAGCTATTCAGTGTAAATTAAAATGAGATAGTCCCTGGTTTTAACTAGAAACACCGATACTCTGGCCACCTTATGCGAAGAACTGACTCATTTGAAAAAACCCTGATGCTGAGAAAGATTGAAGGCAGGAGGAGAAGGGGACAACAGAGGATGAAATGGTTGGATGGCATCACTGACTTGATGGACATGAGTTTGGGAAAGCTCCAGGAGTTGGTAATGGACAGGGAGGCCTGGCGTGCTGCAGTCCATGAGGCCGCAAAAAGTTGGACACGACTGAGTGACTGAACTGATGTACTCTAGCNCAGGAGGAGAAGGGGACAACAGAGGATGAAATGGTTGGATGGCATCACTGACTTGATGGACATGAGTTTGGGAAAGCTCCAGGAGTTGGTAATGGACAGGGAGGCCTGGCGTGCTGCAGTCCATGAGGCCGCAAAAAGTTGGACACGACTGAGTGACTGAACTGATGTACTCTAGCTAGAAAAGAATAAACAAGTGATAATGCTGGTGAAAATGTAAGTCCATTAAAATGAAACATGCAAAATATTGAGTTTCCTTTAGAGGATAAAGAAAGAGTTCACGCTACATGTGGCATTTCAAGATGAGCCATGATGAATCCTCAGGATGGGAAATAAAGATCAGGCATTAATCAAATGCCTTACGAGGTTTTACTCTTCAAGAGGTTCTTTACATTAATAGTTTTGTTCTCATTTTTAAAAGAGGAACATTGATATTAAGACCATATGTTTTAACATCAACTGGCTTTTAAATGAAACATCAGGATTTATCTTATTCTATTTTCCCTGAGATGAAGGATTGAAAAAGGAATGTTTTAAAAGGAAACAATAGTATAATGAACTATTTTGTTAAACAAGTTTGTTAAAGTATTACAAAAAGTATTTAACCTGAAAATAAAATCTGTAAATATAATCCTTCCATCCAACAGTATGTTAAAAGAACAAATCACATGACCATTGTAAATTGATATAGACAAAATTATTTGATAAGTCAACATTATTTAGAAAAACATTCTAGTAAAATATAAAATTTCTTTTTT
>SJYX01024291.1:35747-67485 GCA_006410675.1 Oreotragus oreotragus | reverse complement strand
GTATTCTTGCCTGGACAATTCCAGGGAGAGAGGAGACTGGAGGGCTACAGTCCATGGAGTGATGGAATTGCAGAGTCAGACACAACTGAGACTAACACTTTCACTTTGAGCTAGAGCCACGTGTGCCATAAGATGGTCACTTCTTTTCCGGGTAAATGCGTTAGTCACTCAGTCATGTCCAGCTCTTTACGACCCCGTGGACTGTAGCCCGCCAGACTCCTCTGTCCATGGGATTCTCCAGGCAAGAATACTGGAGTGGGTTGCCATTCCTTTTTCCAGGGGATTTTCCAACCCAGGGATTGAACCCAGGTCTCCTGCTTTGCAGGCAGATTCTTTACCATCTGAGCCATCAGGGAAGCCCTCTTTTTTACATATTCCCAGCAAATCTACAACTCAGCTCAACACATTATTAACTTAACTGAGAAACAGAAATACATTGAGCTTTACAAATGAAAAAGTGGAAAGTACTCTCCTGGGAGGCTTGAAGTGTACTCACTCTCAGCCAGCTCAAACAGATGTCTCAACAGCAAAAGGCCATGTGAAGTACCTGCTCAAAGTAGGCATCTGCTTTACCTTCACGGCACAATAGGACCCCGTCCAGGAAGACAAAATTTTATTTTAAAAGAACTATCAATAACTCATTTTTGTTTTCATGTCACTGAGTCTAACCAATTTAGCAAACAAGCATAGAAAATATTCTCAGATTAAAAGTCAGAGCTCATACCCATGTAGTCAGCCTTGTCGACCTTTCATTGTATTGGCTTATCATCTTTAACAGTATTCTGGAGCTGCGAGATTTCTTATTTTACTTAGTCCCATATAGGGAAGATAGAAAGAAAGATTATTTGGTTGAAAAATAGCTTATAAGGGAATGCACAAAGCAAACCAAAAAAGGAAATGAATCACTATTTTCACACCTTCCGGTAATCGTTGCAGATGTTTTCACAAGTCTCAAGACTTCTGCTGTTTGTCAGCTGTCACAAATATACGGTGTCAATATAAAGCCAAGGCATTACTCTTGTATTTACAATCTGAGGTTTTCTACTTTTTTTTCAGTTTTTGCTTCTATAACTTAAAATCCTCAAGAAATTAGTTATTTGGGGCAGCTTTTGTTCTGTAGTAGTAGAGATGGACTCCTTCAGTTCAGAGCATCAAGATGGAGAAAGCCATGTCTTTGATGAGCAAAAGAAGCATAAGATAATCTAGTTTTAATAGGCATCTATTTTATCTGCTTTTCTGTTTTTTTTAAAAATCTGATATTTATTTCCCTATAAGAAGTTAAGCAGCTAGCAATTAAGTTGGATTGTATAACCATTTATTATTAATACAGAAAGCAACTTAAAGACCAAGAATTATTTGTTAAATCAATCTTCAATTTTTTACCTGTCACACTTTTAGCAAAACCATTCAAGATGGTTCTTTATAAGTTTTGTTTTTGGAATTCCTTAACACTCAGAAATAAAAGAATCTATTTTTAATAGAAGATATTATAGTTAGAAACAACTGAGTTCACACATACTAGAAATTTTATATGCAGATTTTCATAGGTAGTTTATACTTAAGCTCCAAAACTTAAAATATTGTGTAGAGACATTAAAACATCTGAAGTAAAAACCAAAGTTTAACTTATAAATTAATACAGGATTTGATATAGGGCTATACACAAACAAAAAAGGAAATTTTTAACTTTTCATTCATGACCAGAAAAAGAAAAAATAGCAAGGAAAGAAACAAGTCTAAGTGTTAATATGTAAATATAATCGCAGATGTGTTCCTTCACTGTTTAAATCACCCTATATGAATAAATGCTTTTGTTTTTCACATTCCTGTGGGATGTATCAGGTCAAATGTCAGTTCTGGCCTCAAAATGTCCTCTTAAAATCCTGCTCTCCTTCTTCCAAAAGCAGGTGCATGAAATAAACCAGCAGGCACTCAAAGTTGAAATTACATTTGTGTGTTCTAAATCATGATATTCAGTCTTGAAGAGAAAGAAGAAAGCACAGATGTCTTTTTACCAAAGGACCTATCTCTGTGGAAAAAAGAGAGGACAGGAAATCACAGAGACACACCACATTCCTGTCTGTTCCAGCTGAGCGCTTCCACAGACGTTCTTTGTATCCGACAGAATAGAGACCAGACCCTCACAAGTGTTCAGGCCAAGATTAGTGCTGCAAATGCTCAGCGATTCTCTGCGCTCACCCTGCATTCCTTGAACGACCAAAATATTAACATCATTTTATATTTGACCATTATGAATCTCATTTCCTGGGTAAGCAAGGAAGTTTTAGGGTATTAAGAGAGAGAGAGGGAAACCCTGCTGAGATATGCATGTGACCTCCTTTAGGACCATTCCTCGAATACAGTGTCCATTAATATACTGCTTCCTTACCAATAAGCTCAGCAATTTCCCCAGAATGAACATTTGAATGAGTTTTAAAGGAAACTATTTAGAGATCTGCAAAATGTAATTTGAGAACTAAGATTAAATTGTATTATGCCCCTGCATTTTTCTTCCATCTTCAAATGTAAAATCTAGGGAATTTCCAAAATTGTGGTGCTGGTTTATGTTTTATTTTAGTTAGTTTTGTTTCAGTTTTTTTTAATAAAGAAAAATTAAAACAACAGGAAAAAATGAGAATAAAATTCTCACATAACTCATCGTCTTTCTTAAGGAATGAAATCTGGGAGAATCTAATCTCATCCCTACCCCAATTCTATCCCCCAAGGTGATGATTATTAACATTTGATTCTTAACTCTCTACACTATCTATTTCTTGCTTATAAGAATATATGTATGTTTCTGTATAAAGTTACATATGCAGGCATATTTTAAAAATCTTTATATATAATTATATATATATATATTAGCTTACAAATAGCTGAGAAAAGAAGTGAAGGGTAAAGGAGAAAAGAAAAGATATACCCATCTGAATACAAAGTTCCAAAAAACATCAAAGAGAAATAAGAAAGACTTCTTAAGTGAACAATGCAGAGAAACAGAGGAAAACAATAGAATGGGAAAGACTAGAAATCGCTTCAAGAAAAATAGAGATACCAAGGGAATATTTCATGCAAAGATGGGCACAATAAAGAACAGAAATGGTATGGACTTAACAGAAGCAGAATATATTTTTTAAAACATGGCAAGAATACACAGAACTAAAAAAAAAAGATCTTAATGACCTGGATAACCATGATGGTATGAAAACTCACTTAGAAACAGACATCCTGGAATGTGAAGTCAGTGGGCTTTAGGAAGCATTAGTACTGGCAAAGCTAGTGGAGGTGATGGAACTCCAGCTGAGCTATTTAAAATGCTTAAAGAAGATGCTCCTAAAGTGCTGCACTCAATATGCCAGCAAATTAGGAAAATTCAGCAGTGACCACAGGACTGAAAAAGGTCGGTTTTCATTTCAATCCCAAAGAAAGGCAACACCAAAGAATGTTCAAACTACTGCACAATTGCACTCATTTCACATGCTAGCAAGACAATGCTCAAAATCCTCCAAGCTAGGCGTCAACTGTATGTTTACCAAGAATTTCCAGATGTACAAGCTGGATTTAGAAAAGGCAGAGGAACCAGCGATCAAATTACCAACATCTATTGGATCATAGAAAAAGCAAGATAATTCCAGAAAGTCATCTACTTCTGGTTCATTGACTATGCCAAAGCTTTTGACTTTGTGAATCACAGCAAACTATGGAAAATTCTTAAAGAAATGGGACCATCAGACCACCTGACCTGTCTCCTGAGAAATTTGTATGCAGGTCAAAACTAATACGCTGTACAGCACAAAGAGTGAATTCCTAGGTAAACTCTGAACTTTGGTTAATAACAACCTATAATATTGGCTCTTTAATTGCAATATATGAACTGCACTAATGCAAGATGTTAATAATAGGGAAATGTGTGTGTGTGTGTGTATGTGTGTGTGTGTGTTAAAGGTGGGGAGTAATACAGGAACTCTATATGCTTGGGGCCTAATTTTTATGTAAAATAAAAGCTGTTCTGGGCTTCCCAGGTGGTGATAGTGGTAAAGAACCCATCTGCCAATGAAGGAAACAAGAGACACGGGTTTGATCCCTAAGTTGGGAAGATCCCCTGAAGGAGGGCGTGGCAACCCACTCTGGTATTCTTGCCTGGAGAATCCCATGACAGAAGCCTGGTGGACTACAAAGAGTCAGATACAACTGAAGCAGCTTAGTACACACACATGCACAAAGCTGTTCTAAAAATTAAAGCCTATTTATTTTAAAAATCCCCAAATACAAAAGACGGCTTGAAGATGAAGTGCTGTGTTTTCTATGCACGTTGCTCACTGGAATTTGTGATAAATTCATACCTTACTTAAAATTCTTCAGTCAAATTAAACGGATGATCTGGTTTCCACAATACTTTATTAAGTAACTTCCTTTGGGGTTGTTTTGAAAAAATGGAAGAGCAGAAAATATTGGTCTGAATCAGTTTACAAAATTGGCTAAGGTGTGTGATGGTACAAAAGGGCAGGAGCAGAGAAGAGATTGTGTCTGAGAAGAGATGCTTTGCTGTGTTTTAGGTTCCTGGGCCTGTAGGCTTATTGGCATCAGCTTGTTCCATTTATAATATAGCTATGAAACCAGATTGCCCTGTGTAAAGCATACTAGATACAGCCGAAACACTTGAGGCAGACTGCATATAAGTAATCTCATTGCCTCTCAAGGGTTAGTGCTGCAATCTGGGTGGTAATGCTGGGTCTCAGGTGTGTCTGAACTGGTGTCAAGAAAATGGATCAGAATCCCAGAATGCATCTTTATGTGAATAAGCATCACAGTAGATGTGAGCCAGGGATAAGATACAGGGGATGAAGCGCAGTACACGGTGTGTTTCATTTAAGAGGACTGTCAAGCTGGAGATTGAGTCTATGCAGTTCTGAGGTGTATGTTCCCCCCAAATGTCCCCTGCTCTAAACCACTCAAAATTAACCAGAACCATCTTCTTCCCATACATCCCCACAAGCAGCAGGGCTCGAAAAGGAATGGCTGTTGTAAAAAATACATTTTCCCATTCTTACCGTTTCTATATGGCAAGATGTAATATTCCAGAGGCTTTTATCTTTGTAATATCACCCTGTGTGTGATTTTCTAGCTGAGGTAACAAAACAGATGATTTGTTTTTAATTAACCAAGAAAACCTTACTCTTTCTCTTTGCTGAAAATCAATTTTTAATTTAACTCTTGCAGTTTTTTGCCCTCTTATCTAAGTTTATTTTTAAATATGAATGGCTTTGTAACTATTAGGATTGTGCTCTCTCAGCACTTGGGATGGCTGCTTCTGGGGATGAAAATTCAGATGACCAGATGTTGTCCTCATAGTTATAGCAATGACACATAAGTTTCTGTCCATTAGCTTTGAGGAGCCTCCTTTGAGTTGTAATTTCAAATTAGCTACTTTTCCCTAAAGGTTCAAGAATCTGTCCAGAAATAGGTGCTACAGAAAAATATTAGGCCCAGTATACTCTGTAACAATCCCATACACATGCTTTAAAGGATACTCAGATTTTTTTTCTCAGTCATAACCATGGCATACTTAATGCTTCTGTTCAATGCTGTTAATTGAGGATGTTAAATTCAACCTCAATTTAATTTTTTTTATACCAGCCATAAAATAAGTCTCAGGCTGTTACTGTTGGCACAGACTACAGTGTTAGTCTCAGTCTCACCAGTTCCCACTAAACCGGTGCTTCTCACCTGGGGTGGTATTGTCATTTTGAGCTGAGTAACTCTGTGTTGTGGGAGCTGTCCTCTGCATAGCAGGCTGCTCAGCGGCATCCCTGGCCTGTGCCCGCTTGATGCCAACTGTATCCTCCACCAAAATGTATCCAGACCCTGCAGAAACTCCCCAGGGGCTTGGGGCAGGGGAGTGGGGAGGGGTACAAGTCGTAGAGGGAGTAGTGCAGCAGCTACTTCCACCTTAAAGAAAAAAAAAAAAAACTCATCTTTTGAGACTCAGATCAAAGGTGAGATTTTCATGCAGCCCTTTCTGGCCATTCCTCAAATGTAAAAGTAGCTCTTCTTTCCCAGATGTCTCCCCTGAAACCCCTTTTCTCCCCCTCCCTTCCTTCTTCTTTCCTTCCTTTTTTTCATTTCTTCTTTCCTTCTTTCTTTGTCTCTCTTCCCTCTCCTGCCTTCCTTTTATTTGGGAAACAAAGAGAATAATCTTTTGCATATGCCAAACACTCATCTAAGGTCTAAAGTGCTAAACAAAAAATACTTAAAAATTGCTCCCTCATTGGGTTTATATTCTACAATGAAGGTGGAGAATGATAATTACTAAAAGAGTGATAAACTCTAAGTAAAAATAAACTAAAAAATCAGAAGAGTTGAAATTGTATAGAGAATCACCAAGGCAGGTGGCCTCTTGAGAAACAACAGGAAAGAGAATAAGGTGGGTCATCCAGAACCTGATGCAAAACCATGCCAGACTAAGAGAAAAGCAGGCATGAACAGAGTCATTACTGTGCTAGGAGCTTCACAGACAAGGAGTGGCTGAGCCAATAGTGTGGTTATTCATGGACTTGGAATATCCTCAGTGCTTAATTTTTTTTCAGTGAATACATATTTAATTGCCTATTCCAAATATAGCATCCTAACTGCAAGAGTCAGAAGATTTCACTCAATTCAGATTTCTATGATTTGCAGTTGTTAATTTAGAACTTGGAAATGTCTTAACACATGCTGTGGAATTCTTTTGCTCTCTATCTACATATCTATGTCACTATAATATGTATCTATCATCATCTCTATAACATTATATCAATTTAACTAAAGAAAATACATAAAAATATGAAGTGGCATGCTGTAGGACTTTGGTATTATGTTTGAGGGATTTTGGTTTTTGTTTTTTCCTGTAGGACCTTGGTATTAGGTTTGAGGGATTTTTTGTTTGTTTTTTCCATGAGAGATCCCTATGAGTTGTCACCGTATGTGGTTTTTCTTCTGGCCCAAGTTTCTCGTCCTCTTGGGCTACTCAGTTTTGTTGAGAAACTTTGCATCTTTCCACTTTGAGCACAGCACGACCCGGTGTGGACTTCTTTATATTGAGGGACTTATAACTATTAATGAAAAATCCTATGATGCATTTCGTCTAGAGGTAAGCCATCTTTCTAGGTAATTCACTCTGCGTGCTCTTTCTTCCTTGGTAATAATTTTCCTTTCTCTCTAGGTGATCCTGCGAGAGAACCCCATCCCTCACTCCGTTTCAGTACTTTGACTTGTATGTCACTCTTGTTCATCTGCCCTTTCCCTGGCAGCGGGAGGACTGTCATGCACTGTGCCTTCTGCCCAGGGAGTGGACCTTTCTGGTTGATGACTGAGACAGAAGAAGTAACTCTAACATCCGTCTCATGCAATACAGCAGCTGTCCTTCCCTGCTACAGCAGCCCAGAGGTTCAGATGCCCAGTTAGGAAGTTGATGCCACACAGACTGAGTTTGCAATGATTCTAGTAAAGGACACATTTGCGAAGCAATGGTCAGAGAGAGTCAGTAAATCACAAAGAGAAGTGCAATACCAAAAGGTCCATGGCATGGGCCAGGTAGGCCTGCCGGGGCAGGAGAGAGGAGTTACTGTGATCAGGAGAGGGCTGACTACCAGGGACCGTAGCCTGCAGTCAGACAGGCAGCCTGAGTAATGACCCATGGGGAGGAAGTAGAGAGAATACATACTCCAATCCCATTCTTCAGCCCTCCCTTTCTCCTGCCTTCACTCCAGCATCAAGGGGGCCTGTTCATGCCATCCACAGAGACCTCAACTCCCCGAGTACAGCAGGGCAGAGAAGGAAGGAGGGGCTGCAGCAAATAGGAGAGATTCAGGGCATATTGTCTCAGCAGTTTCACCTCCATTATCCTCTGGTAGGCATTCACATCTCACAGACAGACTTTTCCCAGTTCCAAATACTCACCAAATGGTGACAATGCAAACTGTTGAAACAAACTCAGATTCTAGTGATCGATCATTTTGTCAGAAAAATCCCCAAGTATGTGAACGAACTGAAGGCTTTCTGTCGTATAATGCCATATGTGAGACAAGAAAACAGAGCTGCAGTCCAGTATAAAACATTCTCATTTTACAGGCAAGCAGAAACCCAAAATGGCAAGTGTAGTTTAGACCTTCTTGCAAAATGTTATGTATGTGTGTTAACAGATAAATAGATGATAAAGAAAGATAAAAACAGACATAGATAGAGATATTTATCAAAGCCAGAGTGGTCAAATAACATAGATGACATGTCAGAAGGTGTCACTGAAACCCACAGGCAGAAGCAGTTTAGTCTCATTCCATTTAACTCACCACAGGTGTTGGACTTAACAGTATCACTCGGTGACCTAAGGAGTTAGAGCTGTTTCCCTTCTTCAGTTGAATATCTTTATACTTCATATTCTATACATGCTTCTAATAGTTTTCTTTTTTTGTAACATTTAAAGCAGTATTATTATCACACCCTTATATTTGTTTCATCAAAAATTTTTGATTTCAGTATAATTGCATAGAGCCTTTGGAAGTTTGCATTATCTACACAATTGTGGTTGCCTCTCTAGAAGAAGATCATCATTCTCTATTTTCTCAGCTTGTTGAGAGATGCAGCTTCTTTTCCTACAAAGTTTTCTTTTTCAATAACCCGTCAAAGTTAATGGGTACATCATGAGCACTTCCCTCATACCTCAGTTGGTTAGGAATCTGCCTCCAGTGGAGGAGACCCGGGTTCGATCTTTTGGTTGGGGAAGATCCCTTGGAGAAAGAATTGGCAACCCACTCCAGTATTCTTGCTTGGAAAATCTCATGGACAGAAGAGCCTGGTGGGCGTCAGTCCATGGGGTCGCAAAAAATCGGACACGAGTGAGTGACTAACACTTACTTAACATTCATGAGCACTAAGAGTGAAAATAATGTGTTGGGTAAAATCAGAGCTTTACTTGGTCCAAGAAGCTATGAAGCCGTGGGTTGGATGCAGAATAGGATCCTTTGCTCTGTAACTATTTGTGGAGTACCTTTCATGTCCCAGGCACTCTTCTAGCACAGGCAGTGCATCTGTAAACAAAACAGGCAAAGATCACTGCCTTGAGGAGTTTGGATTTTTGTGTAGGGGGCAGAAAATAAACAAGAGGGTTGTTTTTGTTAAATTTATTCAGTATATGCTAGAAAGGAAAGCATAAAGTAGAGGAAGAGAGTACGTGTACGTGTCCATGTATGCATGTCTATGAGTATGCTCTGTGGGATACCAAGAGTTTGGTTAGGCTGGCCAGGATAGGTCACACCACAGCGGTGACTTTTGAGTGAAGGCTAATGAAATAAAGGACTAGCGAAATTTGAGGAATAGAGAAGACTAAGTGTGAGACCTGAGATAGGCCCGCCCTGCAGCAGAGCTGAGGAAAAGCAAGGAAGCCACAGGCGCTGGAGCACAGGAGGGAAGGGACGCGCACTTACAGCAGGTGGGACTTTATAAATCTGCTTTTCCACAAAGTGAGCTAAGAAGTCACAGGGGACTTTGGCATGGAGGAAAGACGTGATCTGGCTCATGTTTTCATAGGATCACTCTCACTGCTCAGGGGAGAATAGAGTAAGGGGCAAGACACAGAAGAAGAAATACTGCTTAGTAGATGCAATCATGACTCCTGAGCAGGATAATGGTACTGAAGGGAATGGAGATGGAGGGGGCAAGAAGTGATTAAACTGTTCCAGACATATTTGAAGGCGAGGCTGACAGATTCAAGGTTAAGCATGAGTGCCAGAGAGAATTCAAAGATGACATCAAGAACTTCTGGTCTGATCAAGTCTAAAAATGGAGTTGCCATTATTTGAGAATACGTACATAAAGGACCTCAAACTTAATTGGGGTGACACTGGATTTTCAATCACCTGTCCAGGCCTCAAGATCACCCCAAACTGAAAATAATCCAAAATACATTTTGACATATTATGTGTTTTAATTTATTTTGAAAAAGTTGCAAAATGGACTCATGTAATATTATGGGTAGTATATATTCAGTGGAGGGAAAATAGAAGATATAATGGCTATTTGGAAGATTAGTAATGAAGCAGTAAGACTAGTGATCTTTACCTTGAAATATAAATCTTACCATTGCCACTTAGGCAGATTAAAGCAATTGGTTAGAACTGAATATTTTAATTTCCAGTTATTTCCCCATCCATTAGACCTTTTTCTACTGCCTACTTCCCAGCCTTCCATAACTATACCTGCTGCTGCTGCTGCTGCTAAGTCGCTTCAGTCGTGTGTGACCTCATAGACGGCAGCCCGCCAGGCTCCCCCATCTCTGGGATTCTCCAGGCAAGAACACTGGAGTGGGTTGCCATTTCCTTCTCCAATGCATGAAAGTGAAAAGTGAAAGTGAAGCCGCTCAGTCATGTCCAACTCTTCGTGACCCCATGGACTGCAGCCTACCAGTAGGCTCCTCCATCCATGGGATTTTTCCAGGCGAGAGTACTGGAGTGGGGTGCCATTGCCTTCTGTGTAACTATGCCTAGCAACTGTTAACCAATATACTTCACTGAATGTTTGCATAAGACCATGATATGCAGAAAACATCCTGTTATGCCATTCTTGGCCTCAATTGAGGATTAGCTTTGAGGAGATCTGCTAACTAGAACAGTCACTTTTTCTGATTGCATGGCTAATGCCAAGCCACTTAAATATCACATGTAAATTAAAATTAAATCAATTGCAAAGAGGTTTAGACTATAATTTGATGGCTGCAAAGTATTCAGAAGAGTTGGTTGGAAGGTAAATCAGAAGGAAAAATTATGCTCCTTTTGTCCTAACTGCCTGACAAGTTCTGCAACAATATCTTGTTATGGCATTGTTTTTCTTGCCTCAAGTGGAAATTTATCACCATGCATCTGGTGAGGTAATCCTGGAATAGGAAGAGCCATTATGAAGCAATTCCACTGAAATGTGCTATAGAATGATGACCATTTATTTCTTTCTGT
Source organism: Oreotragus oreotragus (assembly GCA_006410675.1). Classification (NCBI taxonomy): domain Eukaryota; kingdom Metazoa; phylum Chordata; class Mammalia; order Artiodactyla; family Bovidae; genus Oreotragus; species Oreotragus oreotragus. The sequence goes on along the minus strand of SJYX01024291.1, from coordinate 56,503 downwards.
TGCCAGCAAATATAAGTTTTTAATTAACTAAAAGATGATAACATAACATTCCCCCTCAGCACAGCCTGTACTGATGGGAGTGGGGGAAATTATTAAAAATGTTCTGTGATATGCTTCACTGGAATACAGGGATGGAAACATTGAAGTGTAGGTCTCTTCTCCTTTGGAGGAGATAGTCCATCTTCTTTTCACTGCTTGTGCCTGATTAACATGCTGTTAGGTATTAAAGGCACACCTGGGATCATGGGGACCTCTCTCCACCTCCTCTGACAAATGTAGCCAGACTCCAGCTGAAACAAAATATCAGGCAGGGATATGATTCTATTTTATGTACAAAACAGCAGGATATTAAATACTTCTAAAAAATTCTGTGGCTTGAAACTTCTCTCTGAAATAAATGCCTACATGTTATGATGGATGAAAAGATAGTTTTGCTCTAAATAAGATTAACCTCTAATTGTGTCCTTCATTCATAACTTTCTCCACCAACTGCCTGGGCTAGAAACTTTCTGTTTTATTTATTATTATTATCATTATCTCTCTATTTATCTCATTTCTTAAATTTTACTTCTAAAGCCAAAATTTCCTTTGTGTCTTTGGAGTTGAAATTAATGCAATTTTTCTACCTTTCTAAGTCTGCTTCATTAAAACATAATGTTGATATATCGGCATGAAGGAAGTTAATCTGTCCTCTCCAATTAAAGTGAAAATGGGAGATGGCAGTGGGTCTTCTTCTTGTCCTTCTGAGCCACTTTTCTTCCCAAACATGAATCAATTTTTTTTCTTTTTCTGAAACAACACTTCCTATATATGTCACCAGGTATGTAGACCTCAAAGGAATGTCCAATGAATATTCACTGGGCTCCTACTTGATGTGAAAGCATTGTGTTAGACACTGAGGTGAATACTAAAAAGTATTGAAATACTTCTTGTCTTGAGAGAGCTCCAATCTGCTTGGAAGTCTGTGAAAAATAAGTCAGCAATGATATTACAAAGACAGTCTGGGTACGGGTGAAGTGGGACTAAGTCCAGAAAGATCATAACATATTTAGAAAGCATGATAATATTTTACACACTTTCTGTTTGATCAGTAGTATTGAAATACTTCTTGTCTTGAGAGAGCTCCAATCTGCTTGGAAGTCTGTGAAAAATAAGTCAGCAATGATATTACAAAGACAGTCTGGGTACGGGTGAAGTGAGACTAAGTCCAGAAAGATCATAGCATATTTAGAAAGCATGATAATATTTTACACACTTTCTGTTTGATCAGCACAGTAGCTCTTTGCTTCCATTAGAGCTTATGTTATCACCCCACTTGACCTATGAAGAAACTGAGTCACAGCAAGCTATTTGCAGAATAGCTACAAGTAGGAGCTAGGTTCCTGAATCTTGGTTTGCATATTTTTTAAGGTAGGTATATAAAAGATTCTCCCAGGACTCAAAATGCAGCCTTTCTATCTTCATTCTATAAGTTTTTTAGTTATTATTGGAATTTGAAACAACTGCATTTGTGTCTTAGTTCCAGTTCCCTAGGAAACAGATCCAGATCCAGTTCCCTAGGTAACAGACCGTGATACATACATGCAAAAGTTTCATGGGCGTGCCCACCCGTAAGGGAGTGAGAGAAACAAAAGTTGGCAGTTTTTTTTTAGAGAACCAACTCAGAATATGTAGAAAATTTTCATCCACTTATATTTATTTGTTGAGGAAAGAGCAAAAATACATATGTGATATATGTCTTGGTCATGTCAAGTGTTCCCTAACTTAATGCTCACAATCCCTGAGGATGAACAACTTTATCCCAGTTTTATATATGGTGACATTGAGGCTTAGGGAGCTTAAATCACTTTCTCCAAGGTTAGAGCTGGTTAAATTGCTTACCCAAAGTGTAATTTAAACTTATATCTGACGGAGTCTAAGATCCACCCTCTTTTGACTATAAAATTTCAAGCAAAGGCAATAATTCTGTCAAAGTCAGCCTGAACAAGGTCCCAGCTTTATTCTAAAACTTTTTTAAGGTGAGCCCCATTTTGAATTTGGTAGTAATTCAATTGCTAAGTTTCCTAACAGAGAATTTCCTAATGTCTCTGCCATATAGCAGCCCTGGGCCATGAACTCTCAGGAACCACATTTTGGAAGCGCAAACATAATTCTCTTGTGGCTGTCAACATTTACTCCACACTGGTAGTCTGTAAAAAATTAAGCTTAGACCACCCACTTTGTGGGACAGCTCCTTCCTTCAACTGTTTCTGGAGTTTGCTTCAGCCATATTCATACCAATGACCATAAGGAAGACCATGCTATGCCCTGTTCTCACCCTGCTGAACAAGCTGCTCCTGTTGAACACCTTGAAAGCCATGTGCTTTCAAAGCATCTGCCCATGTCACTACACAAGGGCAGTTTTCAATGGACCATGCTCGAGATGAATGGAACACAGGCTACATCTATCACATAGGGCAAGGCACTCGTGATCCTGAGACCAGATGGTCTCAAGAACTGTGATAAAGGAACCAGGAAACATTGCTCTGCCCTTACTGCTGACCCCTCTATGCTCTGCTCACATTTACTAGTACAAGCTCCATAATTTGATCTGGTACATCAGTGAAGTTGCACCAAACAATTCAGAAAGTGTATCTGAGTTGCTAGGTAACCATATAAACAATCTAGGACCCCAGCAGGGAATTCTAGTCATCTGTTTTATCAGCTTGATTAATAAAGAAACAAACAAAATGAGCAATCAACAACAAATAAAAAAATGAAGAGGAAAAATGACCCTAATCCATATGACCTCAAAAATATATAGTTTTTAAAACTCCATATTTGTTGGAGGTGAGAGAATCCATTAAAAAAAAAAAAACTGCAAAGAAATCTGTATTTTAAAGTCAAATGAACAGTGATTAACTTAAATCCAAAGCACTTATTTTGCTTTCTGGTGAGCTGCTTTGGTAAATGCCCTGAATGTGGCCTTGCCACTGAGAGGATGTCTTGTCCTTAAATTTCCAGTGAAAGGAACCTCACTTCTGAAGCCCAGATTCCATCCAAAACAAAGCAGTTCTCCCAAAGGGCCAAGTCAGAGAAGCTATCAATACTCACCTTTCAGCCCCTGCATAGCTCAGAAGCCAAAGGGAAGACTGACTGGGTGAGGAGGAAATGCAATCACTCCTCTCAACATGATGATCAAAATCCCTTCCATGGATATCAAACAGGCAGCTGCTGGGAAAAAGTTCATTTAATCATTCAATCCAAAGTTTATTATATACATTTAATGTTATGTAAATACTTTGGCCACCTCATGAGAAGAGTTGACTCATTGGAGAAGACTCTGATGCTGGGAGGGATTGGGGGCAGGAGGAGAAGGGGATGACCGAGGATGAGATGGCTGGATGGCATCACGGACTCGATGGACGTGGGTCTGAGTGAACTCCGGGAGATGATGATGAACAGGGAGGCCTGGAGCGCTGCGATTCATGGGGTCACAAAGAGTTGGACACGACTGAGTAACTGAACTGAACTGAACTGAAACCACAACATTCTGCTGATGGTACAGGCTTCAGGCCACAGAAGGGAATCGTGTCATCTTCTTACCTTTCCCTTTCCTGAAACTGAATCATTGTGTTAAGCTTTGAAAGTCATCAGCATACTCTGTTTTCACTTTCCCCACACATTGATAGGGTTAGTTGTTCTGTCATGTCCAACTCTTTGCGATCCCATGGACCATAGCCTCCCAGGCTCCTCTGTCCATAGAATTCTCCAGACAAGACTGGAGTAGGTTGCCATTCCCTTCTCCAGGTGATCTTCCCAACACAGGAGTTGAACCCGCAAATCCTCCACTGCAAGGCAGATTCTTTACTGTCTGAGCCACTAGGGAAATCCCTGGTGGTTCAAATTGATAATTTGATAAGATAAAATTGATAAAATGGCTGTTATTTTGACTGAGAATGAACACCCTTCAGACATGATGATTTGTGTCAGATAATTCATTTGGTTTTGACAGTGTGATGTGAGATCACAAGCAATGTAAACGATCAGTCTGCAAAACAGAATATCTTCAGGTCCAGTTGTTTTTCAGGCTCTCAGTCATGTCCAACTCTTTGCCACTCCATGGACTGAAGCACTCGAGGCTTCTCTGTACTTCATCTCCCGGAGTTTGCTCAGACTCAGGTCCACTGACTCAGTGATGTCATCCAACTGTTTCATTCTCTGTCAGCCTCTTCTCTTCCTGCCTTCAATCTTTCCCAGCATCAGGGTGTTTTCCACTGAGTCAGTTCTTCGCATCAGGTGGCCAAAGCACTGGAGCTTCAGCTTTAGCATCAGGCCTTCCAATGAAAATGCAGTAGTGATTTCCTTCAGGATTGACTGGTTTGATCTCCTTGCAGTCCAAGGGACTCTCAAGAGTCTTCTCCAGCACCATGTTTTGGAAGCATCAATTCTTCAGTGCTCAGCTTTCTTTATGTTCCAACTCTCATATCAGGTCCAACACTATTCATCAGCTGCATACAGAAAACAGCTCATGCACAAAACAACTCTAGCCACAGGCAAGCAGCTCAGATTACGATTTTCATTTGTTGATAGCACCACTGTGACAGTTGTATCAAAATGGAGATGTTGACCTATGAAGAGACTACAGTTTCAGTGTGAAGAACTTTTAGAAGCTGTTTGAAAGGAACTAAATCTGCTATTCAGAGGACAGGTTCTCGGTCCAATTCCACAACAATGCTAGGAAAGTCATCTATTTTTTTCTGAAAATTTAACCTCAGCTCTTACCTAGGATGTTGCTTTACACTGAAACCATGAGACTTAAACCACTAAAACTTGTTTTATTGCCTCTCTTCTCCTTAATAAATGAAGCTTTCTTTGGAGAAGCTCTTCTCCCAATCCTGATGCTTCCTTCTATGAAGGTCCACTGGTATGATAAGCCTGGACTTGCTTCACCCATTTGAGTCATGGTGGAGACTGGTACAGCTGAAACAAATGAACTAGGCGTAGCAGGCTCAGTGCTTCTTCTCCCCCTGGGCTGAGTAGCTTGCAGAGGACTGGCACTTTCTTCTGATGCCCCCACTCTTATTCTTATCTGGGACAGTCCCTCTAAGTGCAGAAGACTAACTTGAACGAAAGAGGTTCCATGACTATGAAAACAACTAGTTCTTTCCCTTCCCTCCTCTCTTCTTCTTCCCCTCTCTCTCTTTCTCTCTCTCTCCATCCTTCACATCACTGGCTCTCCTGCAGGCAGCAGGAATTCTCTGCAAAGCCTTCAGGATCAAATATCACATCTGGCATGTCTGTGACTATTAAAGCTGTCCAATCTTGGGGTTTGATATTAGGAAATTCATTTGCTTTTCACACTAAGCTGCACCTTACACCCTACTTTTATTGGCAAACTGGGGTATAGTCGCTAAGTCGTGTCGACTGCTGTGATGTCATGGACTACAGCCCACCCACCAGGCTCCTCTCTCCATTAAATTTTTCAGGCAAGAATACTGGAGTGGGTTGCCATTTCCTTCTCCAGGGGATCTTCTCAACCCAGGAATCGAACCCTGGTCTCCTGTATTGCAGGCAGATTCTTTACCTACTGAACTACCAGGGTCAGCAAAGTAGGTGATATTAGTATTTAGATTTCGCATCTGCTTTTTTTTTTTCCCTAATTTCTCAATGAGTTACCCAGTTGGGGAAGAAAGATATGTTTTATTGAAACCCAGAAATCTCAAGACTTATACCTTAGTTAAAAAAAAAAAAACTACACGAAAACACTAAATAAGAAATCTATGCTTTTGACTAGTGATATTCTATTTTAAATGGTCACATGCATTAGTTCTCTCAATTTCCTTTGCTTTGCTGCTCTTGAGACCTTCACATTAATGAGTTGGTGTTAAACTCAGTGACCTCTAAATGGATGATCATTTAATTTGAACCAGAAAATATTTGATAATTAAGGGATTGGGGGCTGGGAGAGTTAATAATGACTCTGGGGCAAGCCATGTACACCACAGATATCTCAGGAAATAGGGCCCTGCTTATATGGAACTTTCCAAGCTCACATTCTATGAATTCTTCATCATTCGTCCTTTTTGCCTTTTTTTTTTCATTCCTCCTAATGAAATTTTAATGCAGCTGCCTAACTTAAAGAAGTTTTATTAACATAGTTTTTAATTAACTCAACACGGTTTTAAGTGGCTTAAACTATCTGAACCATGTCCTTGTCCATGCATTATTTATGTCACTGTCGTTTCTCTATGAAAATTCCCTAAAAGTGCATATTTGACTTGTCAAGAGGTGCATTTAAAAGGTTGGAGGTCCCATGCAATGTCAGGGTAACTGTGTCCCAGGTTGTTTTGTAATTAACATAATCTGGAAGGCTGTCTCAGTCTTCCAGTCCATTTTGAAGCTGACACAGCCATCATGTGTGGTTTTGAGAACATCTGTTTCCATAATTCCCAAGAAGAAAATGTCGTGAATCACTGATCTCCCAAAAGATTTGCATTTTGCTAAAAGTTGAATTCAGTTTTACTTGAGGTCTTAAAAGTCTCAAGATACATTTGAAATTCACTGCCAGGGAATTTGCAGTAAACAATTGATGTTCTGTAAACAGCACAACACTGATAAAAGTTACCCTGTTGTTTCAGAAAAGCAAAATCAATGGGGATTTTCTGGGGCAGTGGGTTATTATTTCATTCTCCCTCTCTGAAGAACCAATATCTTTTTGGAAAATTCCCAGGGAATCTGAAACTCAGAAAAGTTATTTTATGTCATCAATGAAGTTCCAGTTCTCTCTTCTAAAGAAAGTTGAGGGAGTGAGTGAAAGTTGCTCAGTCATGTCCGACTTTTTGCGACCCCATGGCCTATACAGTCCATGGAATTCTCCAGGCTAAAATACTGGAGTAGGTAGCATTTCCCTTCTCCAAAAGGTTGTCCCAAACCAGGGATTGAACCCAGGTCTCCCACTTTTCAGGCAGATTCTTTACCAGCTGAGCCACAAAGTTAGAAATCTTTAAAAAGAAAAAGACTCTATATTTTCATGCCCTTGAAAAAGTTTATCTTATTTCATGGAAATAAGAGATGCAACCCTCCATAAAGTTTGATAATCTAATAATTTCCTCCATTCTTTCGGTAAGAAAGAAATATCTTCAGTGAAAATATTGTCTGTATATTGAATTAAAGTGGCAACACCAATGAACCAAAGCAGGTTGCTTAGATTTTGAGGACTTAATATGATGTGGGATGAAAGAGAAAGTCTGTCTTTAATTTTCCTTTCCCTTGCTATAATTTCCTTTCTAGATTAATTATAGACAGTATCATTTAACTTGTCTAGCATCAGACCCTTATCTGATGTAGAAACGTAGCAAAGTTAAAAACAAGATAATGTAAAAGTTGTTCTGCCCAGTTCTCTCCATATGTCTGTCCCAAAATAGGATTGTTATTTTCACTTCTATTTGTTGATGCCACTTCAAATTTTCTCTAATTTTCAGGAATTACTTTAAAAAGAAAAGTGAAGCTTTTACCCACTTAATTTTTATAGAACTTTAATATTTGGAATAGTTTTATAGTTCTATGAATTTGTTAAGATAGGACTCAGTGTTCATGTATAACCTGCCTGAATTTTGTCTGGAAGAAAAGTTATGACCAACCTAGATAGCATATTCAAAAGCAGAGACATTACTTTGCCAACAAACATCCATCTAGTCAAGGCTATGGCTTTTCCAGTGGTCATGTATGGATGTGAGAGTTGCACTGTGAAGAAGGCCGAGCACTGAAGAAATGATGCTTTTGAACTGTGGTGTTGGAGAAGACTCTTGAGAGTCCCTTGGACTGCAAGGAGATCCAGCTTGTCCATCCTAATGGAGATCAGTCCTGGGTGTTCATTGGAAGGACTGATGCTAAAGCTGAAACTCCAATACTTTGGCCACTTGATGAGAAAAGCTGACTCATTAGAAAAGACCCTGATGCTGGGAGGAATTGGGGGCAGGAGGAGAAGGGGACAACAGAGGATGAGATGGCTGGATGGCATCACTGACTCTATGGACATGAGTTTAGATAAACTCCGGGAGTTGGTGATGGAAAGGAGGCCTGGCATGCTGCGATTCATGAGGTCGCAAAGAGTCGGACACGACTGAGTGACTGAACTGAACTGAACTGAGACTCATATGGTATATTTGATATAACTTATAATACATATTGGTACATTACTCTTAACTAAGCTCCAAGCTTCATTTGCATTTTATTTAATTTTCCTCCACTACCCTTTTTTCTGTCCCAAAGTCCCATCAAGATATCACATAGTACTTTTGTCTTCTTGTCTCTTTAACCTTTTCCAGTCTGTGACAGTTTCTCAGACTTTCCTTATATCTGATGATTTTGCTAAGTCAGTGACTTTGGGGCATTCTGGTCATATGTTTTGTAGAATGTTCTTCAGTTTGGGGCTTGTCTGATATTTTCCCTATCAAGAAAGGAAAGGGTTTTTGAAAGGAAGACCACAAATGTGAAATACCATTCTCCTCACTTCACATTAAGGACATAGATCATCAACATGAAATATTAACCTTGATTATCAGGCTGAGGTAGTATTTTTCAGATTTCTACACTGAAAAGTTAATTCTCCTCTTTTCATACTCTACCTTTTAGAAGCAAGTCACTAGGCACAACCTACGCTCAAAAGATGGAGAATTAAGCTTCACCTTTGGCGGGGGGTACTATAGGGTCACAAAGAGCTGGACACAGCTGAGCAATTTTCATTTCACTTCATAGACTCCTGTGAGTATTTGAAGTTCTTCATTATAGGAGATTTGCCTCTTTAATTTCATTTATTGATTCCCTCAATCATTTGTTTCTATGGGTAATGACTCATGGGTACTGATTTTGTAATCTGAGTTAAAATCTAATAAAATGTATGTACACTGTTCAAATTCTTTCATCTCTCACCATTATGACTCTATTAGTTACCTCTTATACACCTTTTGCATACCCCCATCATTTTGTTTTGAGAATTTCTTTATGTTCTCACACAATAACGTGCTTCTAGTTTGTCTCATACATTCCCTCCTATGGCTCTGGAAGCAAAAATCTCTCAGAGGAGACATGATTTCTTTTCTTGGAGATTGGAATTAGAAACTAATACCGCAAGCCTGGGTGAACTTGATACTATTACTAGAGTGTCACAGTTTCAAGGCCCTCACAGCAGACAGAGCTAAGAAATGGATATATGCTCTGACATATGTATATATCTAGAATTAGTTTTTTATTTATCAAATTGTATCCATATGAAGATAAACATAAATTCCTACTGATGTCTTCAACTTTTATCTAATACCACGTGGTTCATACTCACCTTACTCCCTGATTTATCTGCAAGTTCCCATCCCACCAACATTAATTTTTCACTTATTTGTTCAATCCCAGCATATGTGTATAATGGTTTCAGAATTATATTAACATGTATTCACTTAAGAAAAAAACTTTGTTACCTAGAGTACAATGTTTGTGTATATTTCCTTTTCTATTTAGTCTTACAATTAAAACCCAAATTTTCAAAGTTGCTTAGATCACAGCCTTTTCCCTCACCTTCAGTGAAACTGTGTCTTATATGTATAACACAGCTAGTCTGTGTCACAGTCTGCGTTCCATCTGGGGACCCCTGAATCTCCCGATTGATTTTTTTCCAGTTTGTAGATACTAAGGTACACTATTTGGTGCTGTTAAGTTCTAAAGGTTGTAAAAACATAGTGGCATATATGCACAACAAATACTGTATAAAGAAGTACCACTATTGAAGGGAAGGAAGAGCGAGAGAAAGAAAGAGGAAAGGAGGAAGAAAGAGGGAAGAAAAGAAAAAAAGAAAGAAAAGGGAAAGAAGAAAGAGGGGAGAGAGATAAAGAAGGGAGGAAACATGGGACAAAGATAAGGAAAAGATGGCAAGTCATATGAGTAAGTTAGCTATTGAAATCCATGATCTTAGACATTTCGTCACAATTTCTTCCATTGAATCACTTTACCAACTCAGACATTTCATCTAGATAAACTTCATTGTGGTTTTTTTTTTTTTCTTATGTCCAATACTTATGTCTTATGTCTCAAAAATAGTTCTCTTCAGGGCTGTCATTTTACAAAGGAAACCTTTCTTAAAATTGATCTAAACTAAGTATTAGATGGTGGCCAGACTGAGGCATCTTTTCTGCTTGTTAGATGCACTCTTTCTCTTATTTAGTGTCAGTCTTAGATAGACTGTATTTTCAACAAATGAAATTTTGAACAAACTTTCACTTCAGGGTCCAGAAGGTTTTGTCTCTTTTAGGAAGCAATTTCTAACCTCAAGACTAGAGCTTATATCACTTATATCCTTTTCTTACTAGAATATAGAAGGCATCCGGGGCACAAGAGTAGGTGATTTGTTTATATTGATCAAGCAATCATTTTGAATTTTCAGTTTCTAATGTATACTCTACCGCAGCTAGACTAAGAATTTATAGAGATCAGCCAGTACTCTGCTGGAAACTTCAAAACGACAGAGACAAGATTAAAGTTATATTTACTTTATTTGGATAAAAGAAAATTAGAACCACAAAATTATATCGATTGGGGTAGGATTTAATTTTGAGATTTTTTTTTTTTTTTTTTTTTACTTTTAGTATCAGTGGGCNAGAGACAAGATTAAAGTTATATTTACTTTATTTGGATAAAAGAAAATTAGAACCACAAAATTATATCGATTGGGGTAGGATTTAATTTTGAGTTTTTTTTTTTTTTTTTTTACTTTTAGTATCAGTGGGCCAGAAAGTATTTTACCAACTCTTCACCAACAATAATATCTAAGAAAGTAGCTGGCTGCTTACCTGAATTTCTCAGGCAGTTATGTATGTAGATGAAACAATTTTATTCCACAGAATGACTATGAGTTATAAATTCTGTTTCACTTGAGCCACTCTCTCAGGTAATTCCATGTACTGAATGCAAAAGTATTCAGTAAACCTGTGGCACCAAAAATAGACAGATTCCTTCTCTAAAAACTATGCTCCTTTGCCAAGCATCAGCTTGAGTTTGCTGTGTGTCCCTTTCATCACTGGCATTTTTCCTACATACTAAAGTGCATAGCACTTCCAATTCCTACCAATTCTCCCAAGCTTTTCATGACAGAAAACATCATGATGACTTGCAAGTATTTTGCAGAGGACTTATTTTCCTCTTGCAAAAGGAGGAACTGAAAATATATTAATTTAAACCCAAAAGCCCACTGGATGGAATGTCAGTAATCTGTTTCAGGAGCTCAATCTGTCCCAAACGGTCTAAGGAACTTGAGGTGAGTCAGGCAACTTAAATGTCGAGCCTTTTATTTTTAAAATATAGAATTTAAACTAATTATAGGTTCCCTTTTGGCTCCAACACTCTAAGACTGTAGTGTCCTAATACGATTAAATTTTGGGAAGTGTATGAGTAAAAGAGTATTTTTTCAAAACGTGTCTGACGAAACATGCTTAAGTGTGCCATGTTAACCCATGTAACATATGTTGTTCATGTCACGGTGCTTGTCTTGCCTCTGCTCCTATTCCTAAACTATCTGCATTATCAGTTCAGTTCAGGTCAGTCGCTCAGTCATATCTGACTCTTTGTGACCCCATGGATAGCAGCACGCCAGGCCTCCATGTCCATCACCAATTCCCGGAGCTTGCTCACACTCACGTACATTGAGTCAGCGATGCCATCCAAACACCTCATCCTCTGTCTTCCCCTTCTCCTCCTGCCTTCATCTTTTNCAGTCGCTCAGTCATATCTGACTCTTTGTGACCCCATGGATAGCAGCACGCCAGGCCTCCATGTCCATCACCAATTCCCGGAGCTTGCTCACACTCACGTACATTGAGTCAGCGATGCCATCCAAACACCTCATCCTCTGTCTTCCCCTTCTCCTCCTGCCTTCATCTTTTCCAGCATCAGGGTCTTTTCCAAGGATTCAGTTCTTTGCATCAGGTGGCCAAAGTATTGGAGTTTCAGCTTCAGAATCAGTCCTTCCAATGAATATTCAGGACTGATTTCCATTAGGATTGACTGGTTGGATCTCCTTGCTGTCCAAGGGACTCTCAAGATTCTTTTCCAAAACTACTGTTCAAAAGCATCAATTCTTTGGCATTCAGTTTTCTTTACAGTCCAACTCTCACATCCATACATGACCACTGGAAAAACCGTAGCTTTGACTAGACGATCTTTTGTTGGCAGAGTAATGTTTCTCCTGTCTAGGTTGGTCATGTATTTTCTTCCAAGGAGCAAGCATCTTTTAATTTCATGGCTGCAGTCACCATCTGCACTGATTTTGGAGCCCCTCAAAATAAAGTCTCTCACTGTTTCCATTGTTTCCCCATCTATTTGCCATGAAGTGATGGGACCAGATGCCATGATCTTAGTTTTCTGAATGTTGAGCTTTAAGCCAACTTTTTCACTCTCCTCTTTCACTTTCATCAAGGGGCTCTTTAATTCTTCTTCACTTTCTGCCATAAGAGATGTCATCTGCATATCTGAGGTTATTGATATTTCTCCCAGAAATCTTGATTCCAGCCTGTGCTTCATCCAGCCTGGCATTTCACATGATGTACTCTGCATATGTTAAACAAGCAGAGTGACAGTACACAGCCTTGACATACTCCTTTCTCGATTTGGAACTAGTCTGTTGTTCCATGTCCAGTTCTAACTGTTGCTTCCTGACCTGCATACAGATTTCTCAAGAGGCAGGTCAGGTGGTCTGGTATTCCCATCTCTTTCAGAATTTTCCACAGTTTGTTGTGATTCACACAGTCAAAGGCTTTGGAATAGTCAATAAAGCAGTAGTAGATGTTTTTCTGGAACCCTCTTGCTTTTTTGATGATCCAGCAGATGTTGGCAGTTTGATCTCTGGTTCCTCTGCCTTTTCTAAACCCAGCTTGAACATCTGGAAGTTCACAGTTCACACTGTTGAAGCCTGGCTTGGAGAATTTCAAGCACTACTTTGCTAGTGTGTGAGATGAGTGCAGTTGTGCAGTAGTTTGAACATTCTTTGACATTGCCTTTCTTTGGGATTGGAATGAAAACTAACCTTTTCCAGTCCTGTGGCCCCTGCTTAGTTTTCCAAATTTGCTGGCATGTTGAGTGCAGCACTTTCACAGCATCATCTTTCAGGATTTGAAATAGCTCAACTGGAATTCCATCACCTCCACTAGCTTTGTTCATAGTAATGGTTCCTAAGGCCTGCTTGACTTCTTATTACAGGATGTCTGACTCTAGGTGAGTGATCACACCATCGTGCTTATCTCGGTCATGAAGATCTTTGTACAGTTCTTCTGTGTATTCTTGCCACCTCTTCTTAATATCTTCTGCTTCTGTTAGGTCCATACTATTTCTATCCTTTATCGAGCCCATCTTTGCATGAAATGTTCCCTTGGTATCTCCAGTTCTCTTGAAGAGATCTCTAGTCTTTCCCATTCTGTTGTGTTCCTCTATTTCTTTGCATTGATCACTGAGGAAGGCTCTCTTATCTCTTACTATTCTTTGGAACTCTGCATTCAAATGGGTATATCTTTCCTTTTCTCTTTTGCCTTTATCTTCTCTTCTAATTTCTCTGTTTGTAAGGGCTCCTCAGACAACCTTTTTGCATTTCTTTTTCTTGGGGAAGATCTTCATCCCTGCCTCCTGTACAGTGTCATGAAATTCCTTCGATAGTTCTTCAGGCACTCTATCAGATCTAATATCTTGAATCTATGTGTCACTTCCACTGTATAATTGTAAGAGATTTGATTTAGGTCATACCTGAATGGTCTAGTGGTTTTCCCTACTTTCTTCAATTTAAGTCTCAATTTGGCAATAGGAGTTCATGATCTGAGCCACAGTCAGCTCCCGGTCTTGTTTTTGCTTTCTGTATAGAGCTTCTCCATCTTTGGCTGCAAAGAATATAATCAATCTGATTTTGATATTGACCATCTGGTGATGTCCATGTGTAGAGTCTTCTCTTGTACTGTTGGAAGACAATGTTTGCCATGACCAGTGCGTTCTCTTGGCAAAACTCTGTTAGCCTTTGACCTCCTTTGTTTTGTACTCCAAGGCCAGATTTGCCTGTTACTCCAGGTATCTCTTGATTTTTGCATTCCGGTCCCCTATAATAAAAAGGAAATCTTTTTTGAGTGTTAGTTTCAGAAAGTCTTGTTGGTCTTCATAAAACTGTTCTGCTTCTTCAGCATTACTGGTCAAATTACTTGGATTACTGTGATATTGAATGGTTTGCCTTGGAAATGAACAGAGATCTTTCTGTCCTTTTTGAGATTGCATCCAAGTACTGCATTTCAGAGTCTTTTTGTTGACAATGAGGGCTCCTCCATTTCTTTTAAGGGATTCTTGCCCACAGTAGTAGATATATGGTCATCTGGGTTAAATTCACCTATTGCAGTCCATTTTGGTTCACTGATTCCTAAAATGTCAGTGTTCACTCTGACCATCTCCCGTTTGACCACTTCCAATTTGCCTTGATTCATGGACCTGACATTCCAGGTTCCTATGCAGTATTGCTCTTTACAGCATCAGACTTTGCTTCCATCACCAGTCACATCCACAGCTGGGTGGTGTTTTTGCTTTTGCTCCGTCTCTTTGTTCTTTCTGGAGTTAGTTCTCCACTCATCTCCAGTAGCATACTGGGCCCCTACCGGCCTGGGGAGTCCATCTTTCAGGGTCCTATATTTTTGTCCTTTCATACTGTTCATGGGGTTCTCAAAGCAAGAATACTGAAGGGGTTGGCCATTGCCAAAATATTTGACCACGTTTTGTCAAATATATAATACAGTATTATTAACTATTATTGCTATGCAGTGCATTATAGCTCCATGACTTATTCAGTTTATAATTGGAAGTTTATGCCTTTTTTGCCTACCTCACCCATTTGGCCCTTCCCCGTGTCCTCCAGTCTCTGGCAACCATTAACTGTTCTCTGTATCTATGATCTTGTTTTGTTTTCTATATTTCACATGTAAGTGTGATCATATAGTATTTGTCTTTTTCTGACTTATGTCACTGAGCATAATGCCCTCAGGGTCCACCCATGCTGTCATGAGTGACATGATTTTCTCATTTTTGTAGCTGAATAATATTCCATGGGGGCTTCCCTGGTAACTCAGCTGGTAAAGGATCCACGTGCAATGCAGGAGACCCTGGTTTGATTCTTGGGTCAGGAAGATCCCCTGGAGAAGGGATAGGCTATCCACTCCAGTATTCTTGGGCTTCCCTGGTGGCTCAGATGGTAAAGAATCTGCCGCAATGTGGGAAACCTGGGTTCAAATCTGGGTTGGGAAGATCCCCTGAAGAAGAGAAAGGCTACCCACTCCAGTATTCTGGCCTGAAGAATTCCATGGACAGAGGAGTCTGGTAGGCTACAGTCCATGGAGTCGCAAAGAGTCAGACATGACTGAGTGACTTTCACTTTGTAATATTCCATTATATACATAATGGAATATATGTATATGCATATATACACACAGACACAGATCACATGTTCTTTATTCATGTGTTCATGACATTTTTGCCTCCATTATTAACACCCTCAATTTGAGACTTTTTCCTCATCTTTTTAGAGAACAGAATAGGAAATGAAAAATAAGATTTCTGGTATATCTGAGGGAAGTGAAAACAGTTTTTGTTTATAAAGAATATTAAGGACACTAAAAGAATGTAGAACCTCTGGAACATAAAATCATAAAATTTTATATTTGAATGGCACCTGGCTATATATGAAGAATATTCACATACTGCTTTGTCCCCAGATGAGCTTTTAAAGGAAGTACAATTATTCATATTTAACAGATAATTTCATTCAGTATTATTATTGAATACCTTCATCTTAAGAGCCAAGCGTTCACCTTGTTGCTTGGGACATAGCAGTGAATAAAATGAACAATTCCTTTTCTCATAAACAGATATTCTGGTGTGGAGATATCTCTCCACACCAACAGATATGCAGTAGGTAATCACATATATGCATTAGATAATCACATAGATGTGGCAAAGTGAGAACTAGCTGGGGAAGGGGATGGAGGTAAGGGAAGTTCAGAACCTAGAGTTGCTATCAGATTTTAGGATAGTACTAAGACCATTGTGGTTATGAGTAGAGATTTGAAAGAGGTAAGTGATGTTGACATGCCAGTACCAGTGAAAGAGCTTCCAGGGTGGAGAAGTCAGTATGTGTACAGACCCGAGGTGTTTGGAGTGTGGAGGAAAAGCAGGGACTGCAGTGTAGCTAAGCTGAGCGAGTGAGAAGGCCATGCTGAGAGAGTCTAGTCTGGAGGTGCTGGGGCCATGTCGCATGGAAAGGGCAAGGTCCCAAAGGGACTTGGAATATTATTGTGAATCAGATACGCAGCTCTTGAAGTATTTAGAGCAGAATAGTGACAGGCTCTAATTTATTAAGAAAAACTTCTTCTGGACTCTGAATGGAGAAGCAGTTGTAGGACTCCAGGTAAGAGCTGCCTTAAAGATACTGGGCCCTTGGGCTAGGTTGGTGGTAGTAACAGTTAGGTAATGGATTTATATCCACAGTTCGGCCATCAGGTTTGTTGGTGGATGACCACATGATCGTTGAAAATAAACTAACACGAGAGAGCCTGGCTGAGAAAAGGCAGAGCTGGAACCAAAGCCTCATCCTCATCCTTGGAGCCCTTGCTCCCTGTTCCTTACACAGCTTTCCTTGTTCCCCTGCCAACTGGTCATAACCATTTTTAACTGGGATGTCTGATGACTGTGGGATTACTGAAGGGTTTGGAATCTCTGTAAGCATTTATTTTTAGCACTTACTTATCCTTTATATGTAATGTTTTTAAATCAAATCAAAACAATTACTATTATTGATTGCAAGCATCCAATATTTCTGGCCCTGAAAAAGAGACATATTTTAATTTTATTCTCCAGTTTGTACATATGTCAAATGAGGCCCAGAGAGATTGCATTACGTACTTGAGGACACACCCCAGGTGAATTGAGAGCCAGAAATGGAACTGAAATGAAAAAGTCTGGAGCTGAAGCTTCTCCGCCTATATTGCATTTTTGCCCTTTGAACTGATCAAATAACCTGAGTCAGGAAGAGTGGTTTTTAGTTGATAAATAACTTGAGTTTTTAGAATTCTGGGAGCTCCCGGTAGCCTGTTTGCCACAAGTACGCCACAGTTTCCATACCTATCCCAGAAGACAGCTTTGAGCAGTGTTTGTCACTCAAACAGGAGGCCAGAGTTTCATTTCTTCTTTTTGTAGTGCAGTGTAGACTCGGAATTTACCATGGGGCAGATGGGATAAGGAGTATTGAATAGGCTGAAGCTTTTAAACCTTGATGTAGAGAGTGAGACTGCAGAATGAGATCAGAGACTTGATGCTGTGTAACCCTGAAAACTTAGAAGCGCTACTCATCCTGATGATTCTTGGCAGATACGCTGTCCTACAGGACTCTATCAAATTTCTATTGTTGCTGTAACAAATGACCACAAATTTAGTGGCTTAAAATAGTATACTTTTAAAAAAGTTGTATTTATTTTAACTGGAGGATAATTTACAATGTTGAGATGGCCTCTGCCAGACAGCAACATGAATTGGCCACAGGCATATATGTGTCCCCTCCCTCCTGAACCCTTCTTCATCCTCCCTCCCCACCCATCCTCCAGGTTGTCACAGAGCACTGGATTTGGGTTCCCCATGTCATACATCAAAAAGCAGTAGACATTTATTCCTTCACAATCCTGTTTGTTGGAAGCCCAATGCAAGTCTCCCTCGGCTAAAACCAAGGTGTGCTCAGTGCTGCAGTTCTTTCTGTGGGCACGGGGAAACTCTTTTCTTGTCTTTTCCAGCTCCTAGGTGGTAGCCACTTTCCTTCAGTCACAGCTCCCTTCCTCTAAACTTCAAATTAGCAATGCTACATCTCTCCGATCATTCTTTCATAGTCGCTTCTCCCTTTGGTTGGTCACAGCTGGGCAAGGTTCTCTGATTATAAACAGCCATGTCTTTCCATTGGGCCACCTTGGAGAATCCAGGATAACTGTCCAATCTTGAGTGCTTGACCTTAGACACATGTGCAAAGTTCCTTTTGGCACAAAAAGGAAACTGTTCACAAGTTGTAGAGATGAGTCTGTGGCCATCTTTCAGGGGCTTCTTATTCTGCCTACCCCAGGGACCTTCCAGGGATAAAATGCCATAAAACAAAACTGTTTTTCAGTCTTCCCCAAAAATGTTCATTGACTGTCTCCTCCCCCGTGGCTACTTTCCAGGCACCAGGGACATAGTGATTGAAACTCTAGGGCACACAAGATCTTGCTCCCACAGAGCTCACAGTCAAGTGTAAAAATATATTCCTTTCTCACTCCCAGAGGGACAAATGATGCCTTAAAAAAGCCTCTATTTTATTATTCAGTGTTTTATATAACCCCATACTTAGTATAGTGAGACTATTTTTTATAATGGAGACACCATGAGAAAAAAAAAAAAGTACTGGAATATAACTGCTTGATAATGCTGTGTTGATTTCTGCTGTACAATGAAGGGAGTCAGCCATATGCATACATATATCTCATCCTTCTTGGACCTCTCCCACCCATCTCACCCCTCTAGGTCATCATAGAGCACTGAGCTGAGCTTCCTCTGCTTTATGGCAGCTTCCTACTAGCTATCTATTTTACACATGGCAGGGAGAAGGCAATGGCACCCCACTCCAGTACTCTTGCCTGGCAAATCCCATGGACGGAGGAGCCTGGTGGGCTGCAGTCCATGGGGTCGCTAAGAGTCGGACACGACTGAGCGACTTCCCTTTCACTTTTCACTTTCATGCATTGGAGAAGGAAATGGCAACCCACTCCAGTGTTCTTGCCTGGAGAATCTCAGGGACGGGGGAGCCTGNGAGACAGGGAGCCTGGTGGGCTGCAGTCCATGGGGTCGCTAAGAGTCGGACACGACTGAGCGACTTCCCTTTCACTTTTCACTTTCATGCATTGGAGAAGGAAATGGCAACCCACTCCAGTGTTCTTGCCTGGAGAATCTCAGGGACGGGGGAGCCTGGTGGGCTGCCGTCTATGGGATCACACAGAGTCGGACACGACTGAAGTGACTTAGCAGCAGCAGCAGTGTATGTATGTCAGTCCCAATGTACCAGTCTGGCCCACCCTCCTCATCCCTCCCTGTGTCCACATGTATTACTTATCTACAGCTACATCTGTATTCCCGTCTTAGAAATAAGTTCATCTGTACCATTTTTCTAGATTCCACATATATGCATTAGTATATGGTACTAGCTTTAAAAATTAATTAGATATATTACTAACTTTGAAATGTCATTGAAATGAAAAATTTTACTGTGTGTATGCCTCATTCAACATTCCTAGCTAATATATATTTTTTTCCTTCCCAGTGCTGCTTTCAAGTGTCCAAGCAAGACATGTGATTTGGCACATGGCCAGTTGCTGTGGGACGTGGTATTTTCTGAAATACAGTCCCCCTGGCCTGCTCAGCAGCCATGTTGGTGCTGATCTAGCAGGTTCTGAGCAGAGTTAATGAGAGAGCACATGTGGCATATCCAGCAGAGTTCCTTGGCCCTTAATTAAAGTAGCATAAATGTTAGATTTTCTCATTTCCAAAAGATATTTCCAGAATTATACTTGGATAACCGATGGGATAGGGATTTATTGCCAAGAAAGGAGAAAAAAGCTGGCCTGTGCTCTCAAGAAGAATTTAGTCTTCCTGGGAAAGTGAAATACATGAGCTATTTATCTGAAGTGGTAAAACAGCAAATGAAGGCAATTGAAAGGAATGGTGTAGACCGGGAAACTGCAGAAAGGCAGGAAAGTGAAACAAAGGAGCAACAGGTCAAGAGGGAAAACAGCAGCCAATATTGGTGGATTGGGGGATCCAGCTGTGTTGATCATCTGGTTATGCTGGGCAGTAGCCGGACCTCAATTTATAAGAGTAAGTGAGATTCAGTTCCCAGTGGGATTTCAGTGCTAAACAGAAAATCTGGAATCTTGGGAGAGACTTTGGGCTAGAAATCAACGGATATGTTGGCCGTAAATACTCATTTGGAGGAAGACTGAAACTGCAGAAGGGATTGAAAGAAAACTCCATGGTTCATGTTAAGAAATTCTGAAGAATTGGCTTTGATGAACTATTCACCCTAAACTGGTCTTAAAATATAAATACTGTGTGACATGTTTAATGAATGACATATAAATATTTCAGATTCTATTTTTTATCAAGCTGACATTTTTTTTCATCTCTTGTAGGAAATCCATTTTCTGGTGATGTCATCTCCCCTGGGGAAATCAGTTTTACCAACGTACAACCGAATCACACCGCTGTGTACCAGTGTGAAGCTTCAAATGTCCATGGCACTATCCTTGCCAATGCCAACATCGATGTTGTAGGTAAGTGTGTGTGTGTGTTCAGTCACTTGAGTCCTGTCCTGCTCTTCGCGACCCTGTGGACTGCAGGCAAGCATACACGGGAGCAAGCTGTCTATCTGTGGACTGCAGGCAAGCATACACGGGAGCAAGCTGTCTATCTGTCTATGGACTGCAGGCAAGCATACACGGGAGCAAGCTGTGGATAGGTAGCTTGTCTTCAGGAAAATGTTCAAGGTCATACTCACAAGTCGACTGAGTTCTCAGCACATGGAAACGTGGTGGAGGGAGTTCCCTGGTGGTTCGGTGGTGGGGCTCAGCACCGTCACTGCCATGACCCCCAGTTCAATTCTTGGTCAAGGAACCAAGACCCTACAGACCATGCAGCATACCCCCCCC
>SJYX01024291.1:0-33282 GCA_006410675.1 Oreotragus oreotragus | reverse complement strand
TTTTGCCTTACATTTGAGTATTAGACCCCATACCAAACTTCCAGCAAGTTACTGCATTGGGATACTTCCTAATTCAGGAATGTGTGCTGCGATTGGAGAAGGAAATGGCAGCCCACTCCAGTATTCTTGCCTGAAAAATCTCACAGACAGAGGAGCCCGATGGGCTACAGTCCATGGGGTTGCAAAGAATCAGACACAATAGTGACTACACAATGCTGTGATACTCAGCTGTTTTCCATTTTTATTAATATGACTAGGATATTGAAAAAATTAACTTTCTTGTGTTATTTCTTACACAAAAGTTAAAAATTGTATTATTTTCACATAGATGTCCGTCCATTGATACAAACGGCAGATGAAGAAAATTATGCTACAGTGGTTGGATACAGTGCTTTCTTACATTGTGAGTTCTTTGCTTCACCCGAGGCGATAGTGTCCTGGTAAGCTGTTACACAGTTTTCTTACGAGAACATCAGTTGTAAATTTCCCATGTTCCTCCATCCACCATTTGACTGGCTGCATTGTGTCAGTGTTATTACATGTAGCAAGTTCCTCTGAGAAATAAAGTAGCAAACTTATTTTCCTGCCTCTCCTGGAACTATTGACTAGATCTGGATTCTCCCACATGCAGAAATAGGGAGAGCCATTTTTGCTTAAAAAGGAAAGTGAAGCATTGAAGTAATGATGAAGACAATTTTACAAGTAGATTTAGGTTTTCATTATGAGTTTATCTTTTTTATTTTTTAATTTATTTTATTTTTTTTACTTACTTTACGGTACTCTATTGGTTTTGGCTAAGTCATGCATTGTTGTTTTGTTTTGGATATTATCTACATTATTATTAAGCCTGCATGTCATTACAAATGCCTATGTTTAAAACACTTTCAATGTGTATTTTGAATTTTAGTTTCAGTTTATAGGTTGGGATACTAACTCCAGACACACCGTTCTGTTGATCTACCACATTTGTTCCTTCTCTAGGAAAGCTTGCTTAAATGGATCTTAAATAATTTTCCCCAGTGCTCTGCGGGGCTGAGATTAGAGTGAGGTGAGCAGGGCAATGTCATATAATTTCTAGGACCAGATTCTGTCTTTATTTAAAAGGTAGCTATTTTGTTCACTGTGGATTATTTTTTTGCATTATTTTTGATTTGTGCAAATATCACATTAAAATATTACATACCTTAGGAATTCCATGGTGGTCCAGTGGTTTTTCCAAAGACAGGAATTCCGAAGACAGGGTGCAGATTCGATCCGTGGTCGGGGAAACAAAATCCCACATGCCCTGCAGCCAAAAAACCAAAACATTAAACAGAAGCGATATTGTAACAAATTCATTTAAGACTTTAGAAATGGTCCACATCAGAAACAGAAGGAAAAATACTTTGAAAAAAGTACTTATCTGAATTACTGAGCTTTGGGGCGGGGGTGGGGGCAACCCTTAGATTTTGTCTCATAGGCAAGTGCCTCCCTTGCCTCACCCTAGTCCCAACCCTCTAACATCTCGAGTGAGCAGCAGCCAGAATTTGTCCTTTGGCTGTTTTCTCTCCAGCAGCCTCTTATTGTGAAATGTAGAAGGTGAATCAAGTTGTGGCAGAAAAAAGCTTGGGAAATGGATGAATGTTGGAGAAAACGACTTTGGGTTGATAAGGGTAAATGTAATCCATGTCCACAGGACAGGGATGTCTTCCTGGCCTGTAATATTTCTGAATGACCAATGTTCGCTCTGGACAGCCGGAGGTTCAGAAGGTTCATTATCTCTTTCAATTACTAGCTTTCCCATTTAGTACCCCGCAGCAATGATTAACTAAAGAGTTCACCATCAATAAGGCAGAAACAATTCATTAAACTCTGAGGACAGATGCAAAGTGGTACTGAGAGCTATTATAAATACAGCAGAGGCACAGAGCTCAGACTCAGATTTCCTCCAGTTACAGTCTATTCGGCAGGTAAGACTTACCACCTATTATCCAAAAAAAAAAAAAAGTAAGGACTTCCCTGGTGGTCCAGTGGTTGAGATCTGTGCTCCCAATGCAGGGGGCCCAGGTTCACTGCCTGGTCCGGGAACTAGATCCCACGTGCCACAACTAAGACCTAGCAACCCAGTACAAGCAAATGCATAGTATTTTAAAGAATTGTTAAGTGTAATGGAAAATTGTATAAAGTTTGCTAAGTTTGTGAAGAAGGGATAAGATTGAATGACACCAGTGGCCAGCTTGAAAAAAAAAAGATACAATTCAATCATAGCCCGAATTAATTCACGCTTTCTATGTCCATAGGCAGAAAGTGGAAGAAGCAAAACCTCTCGAGGGCAAAAGGTATCATGTCCATGAGAATGGCACATTACAGATCACTGAGACCACAGAAGAAGATGCTGGTTCCTACTCTTGTTGGGTAGAAAATGCGAAAGGAAAAACAGCAGTCACAGCCAATCTGGATATCAGAAGTAATTTTATTTTGATTTTACTTTGCATAAACTGTCACACGGCTTCAGTTTTCCATTTTCCCTAGATCAGATTTCATCTAAAAGACTATCACAAGAATTACAGGCCATGTCAGTGATGTGTCCATAGCTTTATACCATTATAAGAGAGAGCTAGGTGTTCTTGGTGATGGATGACCAGCAACACTTTAAAATCCCCTATGTTGGTATATTTCTGTAACTGTTTTTTTTTTCAGTAACCAACTCAATGAAATGTCATCAGTATTCAACTCTTAGAACTAAAAATTTCACAAATAAATTCATAAGGGATCCGTTTTGTAAAGACTAGGGCATGACAGAATGGCAAAGGTTTTCGTCCTGTTTTTAAATCATAAACCCCTTTGTGTTTTTTCTCTTGTCCAAGCAACCTATTTTATTTCTAAGGGCTCACAAAAGTTAAGTATGTGCCAAAATATATCAGTGTCCCAAAGAGGAGCGTCTCTGCACCTAGACTCAGGCTAATTGGAACCCAGACCCACAGGCATCATCAATATTTTGATTTTAAAATTGCTCAGAGAACCCTTTTCAGGAAAACACAGAGAACGGTGGTTCAGTGATAAAGAATCTGCCTGCCAGTGGAGGAGACTGCCTGGAGAATTCCATGGACAGAGAAACCTGGCAGGCTACAATCCATGGGGTCACAAAGAGTCAGACACGACTGAGCTCGCACATACGTGTGTGTAGTAAATGCAGGGCAGACTTGTGTTTCTTGTGGCAGGTCACTGTCATGACCAGCTACTACCTCTTCTTAGGTGACCGGGTGCATATTTGTGTAATCATCTGTGTTAAATGTTACCTGTCACACACACACACACACACACACACACACACACACACTCCTTTCCTTCTCTTACTCTGTCATTGCTTCTTTGCTGTCTTGTATTTTCTTACCTTTTCATTTTGTTTTCTGTTTTCTATTTATTATAGCCGATTAACAAACAATGTTGTTATAATTTCAGATGACTAGTGGGGGGTAGTAAGCCATACATATACATGTATCCATTCTCCTCCAAATTCCCTCCCATCCAGACTGCCACATAACATTGAGCAGAGTTCCCTGTGCAAGACAGTCGGTCCTTGCTGATTACCTGTTTTAAATATAGCAGTGTGTACATGTCCACCCTAAACTCCATAAGTAACCCCCTATCCTTCCCGCCGGCAACCACAGACTCTAAGTCTGTGAGTCTGTTTCTGTTTTGTAAGTAAGTTCATTTGTTTTTAGATTCCACATATAAGTATCACACGATACTTCTCCTTCTCTGTCTGACTGGTTTCACTTAATATTACACTCTCTAGGTCCATCCGTATCTTATATTCTTTTATTCTTTCCTTGTACTTTTTTTTTCTGTACCCAAAGTTACCCAACCTGCCAACCCCATGGACTATATTTTTAAGGAACATTAATGTTCTGTGATGTCAGCTTATATTGGGTGTCTCTCTGCATTTTCAAATGATACATATAATTTTTGAAATACTCTGATAATGTCAATGAAGATGATTCTTTTTATACTTTATTTGTTGTTGTTGTCTAGTCACTAAGTTGTGTCCAATTCTTTTGCAATCCCGTGAACTGTAGCCTGCCCGGGTCCTCTGTCCATGGGATTTCCCAAGCAAGGGTACAGGAGTGGGTAACCACCTCCTCTAGGAGATCTTCCCAACTGATGGATGAAACCTGCATCTCCTGTGTTGCAGGCAGATTCTTTACCACTGAACCTGGGGAGCCCTTTATACATATAAAACCTGAATCAAAGTTGAGCAGCTCTGCCAGGTAAAAGGTAATGAGAGTGAAGTCTGGAATCCCAATAAACCTTGACCTCCCTACTGCCCAACACAGTGCTTGGCCCAAAGTGGACCTCGAAACTGCGAGCGGCCAGAGAGAAGGCCAAGTTCATAAACTTTTGGTCTGCTCTAATGTCCATTGTATATGTAAGGGGTATATAGGAACCATATTCATGAGAGTTAAGGGCATATTTTTTTAAAATCCAACAACAATTTAAAAGCATCATGATAAAGTGGGCTTTTTCCCAGGGACACATGATTCTTCAATATAAGCAAGTTAGTCAGTGCAATACACCACATTAAGGGCGTAATTGTTACAAATGAAAAAAAGAATGTCAAGAATGGAGTTGATCATTATCAGAGAAATGCAAATCAAGACCACAATGAGATACCACTTCACACCAGTCAGAATGGCTGCGATCCGAAAGTCTGCAAGCAATAAATGCTGGAGAGGGTGTGGAGAAAAGGGAACCCTTTTACACTGTTGGTGGGAATGCAAACTAGTACAGCCACTATGGAGAACAGTGTGGAGATTCCTTAAGAAATTGCAAACAGAACTGCCTTATGACCCAGCAATCCGACTGCTGGGCATACACACCGAGGAAACCAGAATAGTAAGAGACATATGTACCCCAATGTTCATTGCAGCACTGTTCATAATAGCCAGGACATGGAAACAACCTAGATGTCCATCAGCGGATGAATGGATAAGAAAGCTGTGGTATATATACACAATGGAGTATTACTCAGCCATTAAAAAGAATACATTTGAATCAGTTCTAATAAGATGGATGAAACTGGAACCAATTATACAGAGTGAAGTAAGCCAGAAAGAAAAACACCAATACCTTATACTAACACATATATATGGAATTTAGAAAGATGGTAATGAGGACCCTGTATGCAAGACAGCAAAAGAGATACAGATGTGTAGAGCGGACTTATGGACTCTGAGGGAGAAGGAGAGGGAGAGGGAGAGGGTGGGATGATTTGGGAGAATAGCATTGAAATATGTATACTATCATGTAAGAAATGAATCGCCAGTCTATGTTCAATGCAGGATGCAGGATGCTTGGGGCTGGTGTATGGGGATGATCTGGAGGGATGATGTGGGGTGGGAGGTGGGAGGGGGGTTCATGTCTGGGAGTTCATGTAAAAAAATAAATAAATACAAAAAATAAAAAAAATGGAGTTGATTAAGAGGCTATACAGCAGAGTGATTAAATGCATGAGGTTTTTTTTCCTATTGTCTCAATTCATCCCACCTTCATCTTCTCCTACATAGTCCAAAAGTCTGTTCTTCACATCTGTGTCTATTTTGATACCTTGCATATGGGATCGTCATTACCATCTTTCTAAATTCCATATATATGCGTTAATATACTGTATTGTTTCTCTTTCTGACTTACTTCACTCTGTATAATAGACTCCAGTTTCATCCATCTCATTATAAGATTCCATTGTGTATATACACAGCTTCCTTATGCATTCGTCTGCCGGTGGACATCTAGGTTGTTTCCATGTCCTAGCTATTGTAAATGAACAATGAACATTGTTGCAATGAACATTGGGATACATGTGTCTCTTTTAATTCTGGTTTCCTTGGTGTGTATGTCCAGCAGTGGGACTGCTGGGTCATAAGGCAGTTCTATTTGCAATTTCTTAAGGAATCTCCACACTGTTCTCCATAGTGGCTGTACCAGTTTGCATTCCCACCTACAGTGTAAGAGAGTTCCCTTTTCTTCACACCCTCCCCAGCATTCATGGTTTGTAGACTTTTTGACAGTGGCCATCCCGACTGGCATGAGATGATACCTCATTGTGATTTTGAATTGCATTTCTCTAATAATGAATGATGTTGAGCATCTTTTCATGTGTTTATTGGCCATGAAAGCATGAGTTTTGGTCTCTTCCAGTCTTGAGTTCAAATTATAGTTCAGTCCCATATTAATTAGAAAATATTAGTATCATTACTTAATTTCATTTTAGCCTTTAAGTTATCTTCTCTATAAGGCAGAGATGTTTTCAAAGAATTGTTATAATTATAAAATGTCACAATGAATGTGAACTTTAGAGTCTTGTTAAACAAGTACTTATCATACAGTATTGGTTATCATTCAATAGATTTCTGACTTTCAAATTAGGAATAGGATGTTTAGTAATTTACTTGGAATTAATTCAGTTTGATAATCTCTTCAAATTTTTGTGCTTGGGATATCAAATAATATTACTAACACTTTCACATTTTAATCAGCTTTTTGAGTAACATATAGATAGCAAATACTAGGGCGTGGTTGTGGAATTAGAAGTCAGCTTCTGAGAAGCTTAGCAGGTACTGCATTCTGGGAAAATATATCTGCCTTATTGTGGTCCCTAGGAGTAAGGATTATATGTTTGAAACAATTATAGTAAAACATTTTTCAATATAGCCATGGTACCAATGTTTGAGCTTTATAGTATTGATATTACTACTTTATTTTCAAAATGTGACTCATTGTAACTCATTCAACAAATATGTATTAAGTACCTACTGTATACAGGCTCCCTTCTGGGTTCTGTGAACACTTGAATGTAGTAACATAATAGATACAGCCTCTGCCTTCATGGGGCTTGTGTTCACATTCCACACCTTCATGTAGTTAGTTCATCTGTGCATAGGCTGCACCATTTAACCTCAGGTTTGAGCTAATAATAAGCATGATAATAGGAAATTATTTTATTTTCTTCTTTATGGTATTTTTATCACATATCCAGAGCACGAGAAGGAGAATTTATATTATTTTCAACATCTGGATGCATTTGCGTCCTTGCTTTCTTCTTATTCCCTTTGTCTAGGAAGTAGAAAGGGATAGTGCTCTTAATTAATACTTCCACCGAGGTGCCCTGGCCGGAATGGGACAAAATTAGTAATGATATATGATGTTAAGAAATGACAGTGTGATAAATAGTGCATGAAGATTTGACAATAACTGTTACCATTTTGGTTGATTAAATGACAGGAACTTGACAATAATCCCAGCGCTGCCAACTTGTTGATAACTTAAGTGTTCACTAAGAATTCAGTTGGTAAAGAATCCCCCTGTAATACAGGAAACCCTGGTTCAATTCCTGGGTCAGGAAGATCCCTGGAGAAGGGATAGGCTACCCACTTCAGTTTTCTTGGGCTTCCCTTGTGGCTCACCTGGTGAAGAATCTGCCTGCAATGCAGGAGACCTGGGTTCGATCCCTGGGTTGGGAAGATCCCCTGGAGAAGGGAAAGGCTACCCCCTCCAGTATTCTGGCCTGGAGAATTCCATGGTCTAAACAGTCCATGGGGTCGCAAAGAGTCAGACACGACTGTGAGTTACTTTTACTTTCACTTTGACAATAAAATAAGCTGTTCTGTACTTCTGACTGGTATCTTTGTTTTATAAAAACAGATGCTACAAACCTTAGAGTTTCTCCCAAGAATCCTCGGGTCCCCAAATCACATACGCTGGAATTGTACTGTGAGAGCAAATGTGACTCACATCTGAAATACAGTTTGAAGCTGTCCTGGAGTAAAGATGGAGAAGTCTTTGAGATTAACGGCACCGAGGATGGCAGGTAAGTACACCGTTACTATATCTCATGGTATTGGCTTGGGATTAAACCTTGCATTTGAAAGAAAAATAGTGGTAAAAGTATTTACACTGTATTAAGATATAAAAACTGATTATTACATTTCAGTCTTTAAGGCAATGTTTAAAAGGTCATATAATGTACTTCTTTCACTTTGCCCTCAAACATTGGTCTTTTCATTTTTACTAGCTGTTTCTCATATAAGAGATTCCCGGGTGGCTCAGATGGTAAAGCATCTGTCTACAATGTGGGAGACCCAGGTTCAATCCCTGGGTCTGGAAGATCTCCTGGAGAAGGAAATGACAACCCAGTTCAGTGTTCTTGCCTGGAAAATCCCACGGATGGAGGAGCCTGATAGGCTACAGTCCATGGGGTCGCAAAGAATCGGACACGACTGAGCGACTTCACTTTCATATAATGTGTACCATTCTGTTAGGGCAGGAAACGTAGTCTTGTTATTATACTTGTGCACGGGCTTGGGCGCTCACCAAGCCGTGGCAAGACTGGAGGAGTTAGGCCTCAGGGCGCTGCTTCCTGTGCTTTTGGGTTCTCAGTGGTGTGGTCCTGCAGCTGCAGTTCACATGGCTGATATTGCTGCTGCCTTCACTGCCTCCTCAGCCCATTGGCGCTCCTGGTGACCCCAACACTGACAGTTCCTGTGCCAGAGTCTCTGTCTGCTCACAGGGCCCTGGTAGCTCAGACAACAAAGAATCTGCCTGAGATGCAGGAGAGCTGGGTTCGATCCCTGGGTCAGGAAGATTCCCCTGGAGAAGGGAATGGAAACCCACTCCAGTAGTCTTACCTGGAGAATCCTATGGACAGAGGAGTCCAATGGGCTGCAATCCATGGGGTCACAAAGAGTCGGACACAACTGAGTGGCTCACACGGCCCCAGAGGAGGAGCTGGCGCCCTGTCCCTTCTCCCTCCCAGTCTCACGGGAGTCCGTCTCATGGGCAGAACCTAAATCATATCTTGAACCCTTCCCATTAGTTAAGTACGGACAAGTACATTTTTGAGCCGTCCACTTTCTCTGTTGAGAATATATAAAAATAGAGAAGAGAATATAGAATGATGTATGAATATATGCTGACTAGTTCTAAACATTATTAAGTACATCAAAGAAAATATTATTTACTGAATACATATGCTGTCTTTTGAAAGCAGAAGACAATTCTCCTTTCTTTTGCATTGTTGCTGAGTTAGGTATTAAGCAGTGACCATGTTTGATCCAAGTCTCACCTGCAGGCTTATTTTGTTATCCATCATTCTGAATGTCTAACTCTGAAGATCCTTAGATAGAACTTGCTTTTCTACATGAGGTGGTGGCAATGTCATTATTAAGAGCATGGGGAGCCCAGAGGCCTGGGTTGGAATCCCAGCGTTGTCACTTACTGGGTTTGTGACCTTAGACAAGGTGCCTAACTTTTTCTGTAGTTTTAAAATTTTTATTGAAGTAAAAGTTTTACAGTGTTGTGTTATTTTCTGCTATACAGCAAAGTGAATCAGCCGCCCGTAAACCTGTATCCCATTTTTACTTTTTCCTTCCTTCCCGTTAGGTCGCCACAGAGCAGTAAGTAGAGCTCCCTGCTCTGCACAGCAGGTTCTCATTAGTTATCTGTTTTACACATAGTGCTGCGTGCACCTCGGCCCCCACTTCCCAGTTCATCCCACCACAATGCCACCTTTGTTTCCACACATTTGTTCTCTACATCTGTCTCTATTTCTGTTTGGCAAATAGGTTCATCTATACCAATTTTTTCTATATTCCAATACATGTGTTAGTATTTCTGACTTACTTTACTCTGTATGAGAGTCTCTAGGTTCATCCACATCTCTGCAAATGGCACCGTTTCATCCCTGTTTAAGGCTGAGTTTATCCCATTGTGAATACGTGGCACATCTTCTGCATCCATTCCTCTCTCGGTGAACATTAAACTTGCTTCCATGTCCTAGCTGTTATAAATAGTGCTGCAATGAACATTGGCGTTCATGGAATATCTTTTGGAATTATGCTTTTCTCCAGGTTGCCTAACTTTAATGTGCCTTAGTTTTATATTCTACAACACAGTTTAGTTCAAAAAAGTTTTTCAGGGTAAGTTCATCATAGGATTATTGTGCATTAACACCAAGTACTAGAATATACTCACTACACAGTCCATTTTAGTTGTAATGATTCATTCCACTCATTTCTCCAATACTCTTTTATTTTTTTTTTTTGTATTTATTTATTTTTTTACACGAACTCCCAAACATGAACCCCCCTCCCACCTCCCACCCCACATCATCCTTCCAGATCATCCCCATACATACTCTTGTCTCCTTTCTGTTACCTGGTTGGTCTCCTTTGGAATTTGTGAGTGTGTGTGCCACCTCTGTCTAAAGGTACTGATTGGTCTTAGCCTAGGTACTTAATTTATTCTATCGCATCTCTTCTGTAAACGTAATGTTTGTGGAAAGACAGCATACATACTGCAACCAGTTGTCAGGGGCATAAAAGAAGAATAGCAGTGATACCTAATAGGCTACACACTGCAGCAGAGATCTTCAGCCTTTGGTTAGATGTCAGTCAATTCATCAGCTGCTCAGATATCCCCAAATTCTCCCTCTGTTTTCCCTACTGTCTAGTTATCTGGGATCCTCCATATAATCTCTGGGTTATAGCTGAGAAGGAAATAGGACTCACGGCTTGTTGGTGATGTTACCTGCATATTTAGGCCCTGAATCCGTACATTCGAAACAGCCTCTTTCTGTGACTCAGTTTTACAGCTTCTGCAGGATGCTGGCTCTGGCTATCTGGTCACCTAAGTAATGCAGATATTCTTCTAGTTTTCTTTAAAGACGGGTAGGGGGAAGGACAATAACCTTAACATAGAAGGGATATCTGGGGTGGGAAGGGCTAGGAGTGACTTGCTGGCTAGTCTTGACTGGAGCCAGGAGCAGGCGTGAAATTTTAGCAGAAAGTTGAGATCACAGGTGTCCACTAAATTTCTGTGGAACCATTAGTAGGCTCCTCTCTCCCACCTTCTGCTGGGGTGCCTTTTCATCGCTAGGCTTGGAGTCAGAGCTTTTTACCTAGAAAGTGGTTAAACTTCTGATCCAAAGACACATAGAGGGGGAAAAAAGAAGTGAAAATACCTGCTTATCTTCCTGCCTGCCTCCTGTCACATACAGGGGTGTGATGAGTGTTGAGACCTGCCACCCTGGGCCTTTATACCTGCTGGGTGCCTCATGTTGTTTTAGTGCCTCTCATCCTTGCTTTCTCTTGATTATCCTCACAGCAAACCTGTTAGGAAGGCTGGAATGATCTCAAGGGATTTTCTGTGGATTTCTATCCTGCAGGAGGCTCTAGACAATACAAAGTTGTTAACATCGAAAAATGAAATGGAAAATGGATGTGACATCAAACCATTTGTAAAATTTCGACTGTGCTTAACAAATGTAATGCAGACTATCATGACGACAGAGTGAAGCACTGCCCTGCAGGGGAGATCACAGTGGGGTTTGGGATGTGTCTATATGTCTGTGAACAGGAGGATGAGAGGGAAAAGGTGTCAAGAGCACAAGTGGGAAGGCTTTATCTTGGCATCATGGAAGGGGTACTTTTTCTCCTTGAAAATTGCAGCAAATGAATGGGGTAGAGCTTAGGACTGGAAGATAAGGAGAGCTATAAGGCATTAGATTAGGCAGAGATTATAAGGATAGAAGGGTCCCTTCCTAAGAAATGAAGAACTAAGGTAATTTGTTCAAGTAGAAGGGCAGAAGGAATAGGGAGTTGGGGACATTAAGAAATGTGATGAGTTATGAGCCAACAATGAATTGAATCAATTTGATTAATAGTATTAGTAACACTCTCTGAGCACGTACTAAGCCAGGCTCTGTACACCAATCATTTTGTGTGTTCTTCCCTCATTTACTTCTGCTGAAGAGAAAGAAAATATTGTTATACCCATTTCTTAGATAACATGAATTAGGCTCCAAGTTTTGTTCAGGATTACACAGTCATAGTTGGAGCCTCAAACATAGGTCCCCAAAGAGTGAACCATGTTGTCTGGAGTGAAGTTTGGCTGTTACACAGAAACAGTGGAGGTTAACATGGGTTGGGGACTAGCAAGCTAGATGTTTCAGATGAGGGAGGTGAGACATTGCAGATGATGGCAAAGTTCTCAAGGAAGATAATTAAACAGGTAAAAACAGGGGGAAAGACTAGGAGGGACAGAGATGAAGATGAAACCAGAGATCAGGTTCTATAAGTATAGTAGAATCCATTTTTAAAGTGTATAATATGCTTAACAAATGTAACGAAAGGACTTCTTCAAGCAGAATACAGTTGACCTCTGATGGAAACATAATATAAGAGAGACCTAAAGTGTTGTGTTCTTATGCACTGAGAAATTGGAGCTATTTCTTATTTCTGCACAGCAGAATGTATCCTTGCTAACACAAATAGTCAAATTTTGACGTGAGCAAGAATTCCCTAGTTATCTTGTTTAAATGCAGAGGCCCTTGCCCTGTTCCTAGAAGTTCTGAATCAGAACATGGGCTGAGGCCAATGCATGGAATTTTAATAACCTCCCTTGGTACATCATAGCTACCACATTTCAAGAACCAGTGGGTCATTCTACCTTGATTAAAAATAGGCACATTTCTGAGTTCTTGAAACACAGAGCATTACAGAAAAGTCGCCCTTTCTTTCTGGCCTGAAGCAACCGCGCACTAGGGGATAAATCTTGGCCAAAAGAACGTATGTTTCAGGCTATATTTCAGCTTCTCTGGACCCTCGTGGATGCGCAGGACTCAAACAGCCCTCCTGAAGAGGTTATTAAATCATATTTCTTCATCTAAGCAAGTAAACTTTTCAAGGTTGTAAGTGTACGTAATATTCTGATATTTGTACCAAATGGACACATAGCTAACGTGAACTGAGAATGATTTATGTCAAAGCTTCTCCATTAGAATTATAGTGAGTTTCTTGACTAGCAGTAACAGGTAGTATCAGTTGGCAAATTGTTCAGTTATTGGCGTAAAGCTAAGGGGCTGACGCTGTCTATCATCAAAGGGAAGAACCATATTTAACTTTACTACACTTTTAAGTGGCTTCTTTTAACTCAGAATTTTTAACAGTTTGTATGAGTTTTATATTTAAAAAAAAATTATGTAAGATTTTCTCTCCTTCGCCAGAAGGAAGACATTGTTTATTTCAACCAAATAACAAACTGCTGTGAACATGTCTCAAATTTAATGGAACTTTATTTTTTAAAAATGACTTGAATAACTAGGCTAATAATACATAGGCATAGAATAAAAGGTATAACTTATTTAAAAAATCATGTAAGCTCAATTAAAAATTGGCAAATAATAAAGCATCAAATAATTTCCAAAAAGAAGTCCTACTCTGCCATCTAGTGTTCAAATGAGTCACAGTTTAATTTGTATCAGATCTTTATGTGCATTCTATGTGGGAGGTTGGAAGGATGGAAAAAAGAAAGTTGTCAAAGATAGATTACCACACTTCAAATGAGATATCCTGGCTCTGTAGAACTGAGGTGTGATTCAGGAATACATCTTTGTAAGAAGCACCCTAGCTGATCCTGTGTAGGTGGTTTACCAAACGTGCATTAGGAATTATTCAAATGTATGCTAATTATTGTACAGTCTTTAGACATACCAGGCAAGACAGTTTCATCACTGACCCGTGAATCACAGATGGTTGGAGTTCATAAATTAAAAACAAACCTGATCCCTTTCATGACTTGTAGACATTTCTATGCATCTTAATAATGTTTTATCCCCAGTTTTCAACTATTGATTTCTCCAATAAAATGCATTATGTGACAGGCTTTTTTAAAAAATTCTTCCTTGAAATATTTTCCATGAGGAATATTTATTTTCGACAGGATTACATTTCTTTTGTTTCTATTATTTTCATCCTCATCACAGACTCACTTTTTTTCCTGGTAGGATAATTATTGATGGAGCTAATCTGACAATATCGAATGTCACCATGGAAGATGAAGGTATATACTCATGTTCAGCTCACACTGCTCTGGACAGCATTGCTGATATGACGCAAGTAACTGTCCTTGGTAAGTGTACTAACTAATAGAGAAAGCTTTGTTCATTTTTTTCTCTATTACTGATTAAATTCGCTGTTCTTGGCAATTAAGCCAATGATTATTAAGCCTGTGCATGTTTGTTAGTTTGAATTTTTCAATTAGTTACCCTACTTTCAAATGCTTTTACCTCTTCTTATTCTAAAGAAGTCATGCTTAATTTCTTTTTTCTGCTTGGATGCTATTGCCAGAAGCAGTGGGAGGTAGCTGATGCTATCAGCAGAAAGAAAACTGAAGTATGCTTGAGTTCCCAGGACCTTTGAGATGTATGCAGAGAAATGTGGCAGAGGGATAGAGGTGGGCTAGTGTGGAGAGGTCAGGGTGGGGTCCAGTGGTGATTAAACAGTGGTCCTGATCTAAACCAGAGGCCGGACCAAGCTCAATTCCCAGGGCCCCATTCAGAAGGAGAGGGAGGGACTTGAAGGGTTCTTATGCAGAGAAAGGTTTCTGATTTTTTTTTGTAAATAATAATTCTAATTAGAAAGCAATGTGCATGCCCCTTTGGCATAATAAGTGCAATTATGCTTGCAGTCATCCATGTTTACAGCTTGTAGACTGCTGGATAGCTCTCCTACTTTCCCTCTGGATTCAGTCTCACCTGCTCTCTGAATCTGGAAAACGGTGGCCGTCGATAAACCGCTTACTTTCATTTGCTTTGGCCAGTGGAGAGCCATGGCAGGAGAGGTGGTGGGTGGAGGGTGTGTCCTCTGGATATCGTCTCCCTGCAGACTGGCTGTGTGCCTCTGCCATAGTCATCTATGCTCTGAGAGGCTTTGTCCACACAGCTCTCCCTGGTGGAATTCTAGTAACTGCCCGCGCCCCACCCACCACCCAAGATATTCTGCTCATATCTTTTGGGTCTTTATTACAGACTCATTGAATCACCTTAAGTTGTGTGAACTGTTTACTTTTTGCTGCGAGCCTGACAAAGAAATTTTTCAGTTCAATTCAGTTCAGTCGCTCAGTCGTGTCCGACTCTTTGCGACCCTATGAATCGCAGCACGCCAGGCCTCCCTGTCCATCACCAACTCCCAGAGTTCACTCAGACTCACGTCCATTGAGTCAGTGATGCCATCCAGCCATCTCATCCTCTGTTGTCCCCTTTTCCTCCTGCCCCCAATCCCTCTCAGCATCAGAGATTTTTCCAGTGAGTCAACTCTTTGCATGAGGTGGCCAAAGTACTGGAGTTTCAGCTTCAGCATCATTCCCTCCAAAGAAATCCCAGGGCTGATCTCCTTCAGAATGGACTGGTTGGATCTCCTTGCAGTCCAAGGGACTCTCAAGAGTCTTCTCCAACACCACAGTTCAAAAGCATCAATTCTTCGGTGCTCAGCACAATCCACTTCTCACATGAAAAGCCATAGCTTTGACTAGATGGACCTTTGTTGGCAAAGTAATGTCTCTGCTTTCAAACATGCTATCTAGGTTGGTCATAACTTTCCTTCCAAGGAGTGAGCGTCTTTTAATTTTAGTTTTCTCTTATTACTATATTTCAGTGGCTAGCACTTAGTTTTCCTTTAGCTTTCTGACAGTCCTTAAAAGTGGTTTGGTGAGAGAAAGTGTTAATCACTCAATCATGTCCAACTCTTTGCGACCCCATTGACTGTAGCCCACCAGCATCCTCTGTTCATGGAATTCTCCAGGCAAGAATACTGGAGTGGGTTGCCATTCCCTTCTCCAGGGGATCTTCCTGACCCAGAGATCAAACTCACGTCTCCTGCATTGCAGGCAGGTTTTTTAGTGTCTTAAGCCACCAGGGAAGTATCTTAAATGCCTTGACCAAGTGTCTAGATAAATCCTTACTATTAATAGGCATTTGTATCCTTAGCACTCTGGTCACTGGGATTCACAGGGAGGTTGCCTCCCCTGGGTACAGAACGAGAGGAAAGAATTCAGTCCCTCTTGAAGTAGGCTGGTGGAGTATGAGTAAAGAGTCTGTATCTTTACTAGTGAAGCCAATGACCACTTTATTTCAAGTGAGATAAATGACCATCATGTTTCAAGTGAAACAAATGACCACCTAAAAATCCCCCAAAATGTTCGGCTTTTACCTATCAGATGATAGGTGGTATGGACTTGGTTCAAAAGAAACCTTTTTAGGAGATGTATTTCAGCTACTTCAGGGAACTAAAAGCAGAAAGGTTCAGTCCTTAGTAATCATTCCAGTAAGTGATTCACCGGATAAAATGGTTAAAATTCAGGTAGACTGGAGTTTGTCCCAGGTATAATTTTAAATGTCAATGTCAGGATCCACGGGCTTTGCCCTCAAGTATTTTGAGCAATGGCAAGGAGACTGGCATCCCTACCACCTGATACATGCCACATAAATTTTCTTGTGAAATTTGATATGTCAGTCTTGTAATTAGGCTGCCATCTTCTAGAACTATTAAAGTTTGATAATTTTAAATAGTGACTATGAGTATATGTACTATTTAGTCATGAAGCAATTGCCAGATGTTTTTAGAATGAAAATAAAATAATATTTAATGAGATAGGGGGCATCCTCTTACCACTTCTTAGAGTTTATACCCTCTTTTTTCAGGTCAGTCTCTGATTTTAAGAAGCATATCCCCCTAACTGACAGTAACAAATGTCAAATCCATGTATAGTTTCTAAAAGACTCTTTTTCTTGGAAAGTAGTTTTTTAAAGCATATGGTTGACCCTTTTTAATCAGAAGTTACTTTCAAAAGCCCTGCCAGAAGCATCTTTTAAGAGCAACATTCTTTTAGGTCTCAATTGCAGTCCATCTATCATAGTTCCATGTGATTCTCAGAAAGAGCAGATTTTAATATCAGACAAAACAGGCTGCACTGGTTGTTTCAAGAAATTTGAGAAATAGTGGACTTAGTAAGTGCTGAAGACAAGCTTAAATTCTCTGAGTTCAGATATCCTCAAGCCTGTGGAGGAAATAAATTCTTATTTAGGGCTCTACAGTAAATTATCATTTAGGATTCTACAGTGTGAACGTAGTCACTGACCACATTTTAAAAATAAACATGCTGTCTCCTGAAGTGAAAAAACATTTGTCAGTATAAATTCCCAACAGTTGTTAAATACAGGTGTAATGGATGTTTTTTCCCACTTGGAGAAGAAAGCTCACCTAAAAAGGTGTCATTAGATATGACTTTCATTGTCTCCTCTGAAAAAAATGTGTTCTTGAATTTACAAGAGAAGTGAAACCAAATTTTAGAAGTCAGGATCATTAGTGATACTTTTTTTTTTTTAACTGTTCCTTTTATGTTTAAAGTACCAGCAATTTCCGTGTCTTTAACACGCTTAAAATTTGTCATTGCCTACTCAGGTTTCTAGTCTCTGTCACAACATTTATCAGCTCAATATCTTCTTCCACTATAAATCCCTTTCCTACTCTTCTTTAGAACTCCAGGTATGATATACTGATAATTCATTGTTATAAATGAAAAATCCAAAGCATGTTGAAAAGAAAGCCTAAATTCATGTTCTTATTTTCCTGTACTTATAGGACCTAAGTTTATGATTCTAATATGATAATTACATGCATGATTTAAGTGATAATACACTGCTTACTTAGTCACAAAACATTTATGTGCAAGGCACTGGGGATGTAAAGATGAATAAAGTATGGTTACTACTCTGGAAGATCTGTTTAGTCCCATACAAGAGATGAACCAAGCATATAAATAAGTGTATGAGCTATATTAGTCATAGTAAAGGGAGGTGATACTTACAGTTGGGAACAGATGTGGATGAACCTGCATTTGGAATAGAAGCAGAGGATCAGGTGAGATTTGGCGGGTCAGAGTGGAGGCAGGGGCATGGAGGGGAAGCAGAGGATTGCAGTGTGCCTGAGTGAGGAAGTGAGATTGACACGGCAATGATCTGCCTTTTCCTTACCTTTATTTTTCATTATTAATCAGATGTTCCGGATCCACCAGAAAACCTTCACTTGTCGGAAAGACAGAACAGAAGTGTTCGACTGACGTGGGAGGCTGGAGATGACCACAATAGCAATATTAGCGGTAGGGAAGACTTGGGGTAGCTGTGCTCTCCAGAGTTAATATTAAAGCCATTGGTGCATGAGTGGGTTATCCATAAAACATCCTTTAAAACATTTAATATTATATATAAACCTTAGTATAACTTAAACATTCTCAGTCTTTTCTAATGTGGTTTTCTGTGTTCCCACTGCCAGAGTATATTGTAGAATTTGAAGGAAACAAAGAGGAGCCTGGAAGGTGGGAAGAACTGACTCGCGTCCAAGGAAAGGAAACAACAGTCGTGCTGTCTTTGGCTCCCTATGTGAGATACCAGTTCAGGGTCATAGCCATGAATGAAGTTGGGAGAAGCCAGCCTAGCCACCCATCAGGCCATCATGAAACACCCCCAGCAGGTATGGACGCTCACACCTCGAGTTTCTAACAAAAGATTTTAGTTTGCCATATCCTTGAACATCTTTTAAGAAAAAGGATTGATGCCATGGTGTAGGATTTTAGATTTCCTCCAGTAGAGAACTAACAGCACAGAAAATAGTCAAAGGACATCAGTCTTGTAGGTGGTATATAAATGTTTGAGGAACATGTACAAGCAGTATTCTGAGTAATGTCTGATAGCTGAGTATTATGTTAAAATCAAATAGCATAAATAAGTTGTAAACTAAAGGTCAGTGTGTATTAAAGTCAACTTTCTCTTTATTTTTCCCCTCATTTCAACTTTCTGAAGTAAAACTCTTGACATGTTATAGATAGTGCATTCAATTTTTACTGCATGTAATGCCATTTTATGCATTTAGTGTATTTTTTATATCTCAGTAGTTAAGTAGATATCTAATATCTACCTAAAATCTCAAGATGCTTAAAAAAAATTCTCAAGAACGAACATGCTGTAGTATATACAGAATTCAAAATATAATATTGTAAACATGAGCTTTATATAATGTTATAAACCAATAAATCAAAGTATTGATAGTCCTGAAATTTGTATTACTGAATTGGAAATGATTATCAATGTGGTCATAGCATGGTATTGTTTTCCTTCTCTGTCTGAAATAAATATGCTAGGATATAATTCCCTTTGGGGATTGAGAAAATATAAGCAGAGATAATAATCAGGTGCTTGTATGATTTTAGTATAAGTTCATCTTGGCACTAAACTGCATACTTAACCCTTCTTATAAAATAGATTCATCCAAATATATTTCGTGGGGGCATTACCTGCTGTTTCCTATTTGATGCCCCTAAAGCTTAGCTGTTGATATTAATATATGACCTTTAATTTTATTCAAACATTCATATCACATTTCTAACAATAATTCTAAAAGAAAAAGTAAAGCAGATTTAAAACTAAGATGTATATTTAAATAGTGTGTTTAGAATTTTAAGAGCAGCTTTAAAATGAAGACAGGTAAAGTAAATCTTCTATTCTCCAATGACTAATAATTATATCAATCCATGAATATGATTTTACTCCATATATATATAAAACATGCTTTATGTGAGGTGAGATGTGTTAACTATTGTGATCATTTCATAATATGTATAAATATGTGAAATATATACATTCTAAAATCAATATATAAAAGTGCTGTGAATCTTTTTACAAACTGGGCCAGATATAAATAAATATAATCAAAGTTATATAAAAAATGTTTTTTATGGGCAGAGGGATGATATATCTATAGATGATACAATGGGGAAAAGTAATTTTCATATTTACAATTTTTCAGCTCCAGACAAGAATCCACAAAACATAAGAGTTCAAGCTTCTCAACCCAAGGAAATGATTATCAAATGGGAGGTGAGGATTCTTTATGTTTTACTTACTACCTTTGTGTTCTTTTTACTTTTCTTAGGTCCACATCCTAAGTATAATGATAGAACAATACCTTTTAAGAACAGATGCAAACTATTTATATATTTTATAAATATATTTTATTTATATGTTTTAAAAAGTCATTGTGATTAGAATGTTGTAAAATAGAGTTTAACTGTGGTAGATAATTTAAGAAAGTTTTTACAGGCTGGTTTCATTATAATCGATCCCCCAAAGTTTATGATTCCTAATATTTTTATTAGCAATATTCTTAATCCTCTCCCATTAAAAAAAAAAAAAAACCTACTGATAATCTTTCACTGTCTTTTGGTATATGGCCAATAAAGATTAAGCATATCAAAAGTATGACCCCCTAAGGAATAGTCACTGCTTACTAAGCACTATTAGGCATTTTGTGTACTCATATCAAATTCTGAGACCAATGTTGTCGAGAGAGCATCATTAATGCTGTATCCTAGATACAGAAACGGGTCCATGGATAGACTGGCCCATCACCATACAATTAGAAAACAACAAAACTAGGATTTCCACATGAATATCTTTGACCTTTAGACTCTACTCATTTTTTCTTTTATATATATATAATATTAAAAGTTACTAGAATAGACTTTCCTCTTTGAATTTTGCACAAAAGTTTGTATCTGCTCAGATGACTTTAATTTGTTTTAATGCCATTTCTAAATTTCTTCTGTAACAGTGGAAGATGTTACACTCCTCTATTTTGACATGTTTCATGAACAAGTATTTTAACTTAACTTGAAAGTAGGTTACCATTTAGCGATTCTAATTAATAACAGATTTCTGACACCGAAGTCACTGAATTTTACAAGCATTTTTTAATGTATGCTGGAATATATTTATTTCTACAACTCATTCCATATGTGATTTTTGGAAGAATTTTAGAATGTACAAAGTTTGATTTCCTTTTTTCTTCATCATTGATTGGTCTTATATGAGAACATTGACCATATCTACAAAATATGTAGTCAATATTTTTATGTAAAACTGACCTTTTATTCCCATTTCAGTGAGAGTAAGCTTTGCAAACTTAAAATTTGAAAAATAATTGGCAATACACAGAAGTTAAATATATAGTCAAGAATAGTATTTTCTTGAACATATGGCCACAAATAGCTGCTACCACATTTAAAATTATGTTAGAATCTTATCCTTTTAGAGTTTCTATTGTCTTTTAAATTCCATGGAAATGTCTATTAGATAGATGATATAGCTGGATTAGGTGACAATAATAGTGTATAATTATCAGGTCACTTCCTCAGAGATGTGCACCATTTTCTACTAACATTAGTTCATTAATTGTCACGACTCCTCTGGGAGGGCTATAGTAGCTCCCTGCTGTCAGCAGTACATTCAGAGAAACTGGGGCTACAGCTTTGTGATTTTACCCAGATGCATGCC
Source organism: Oreotragus oreotragus (assembly GCA_006410675.1). Taxonomy (NCBI): domain Eukaryota; kingdom Metazoa; phylum Chordata; class Mammalia; order Artiodactyla; family Bovidae; genus Oreotragus; species Oreotragus oreotragus. Next base: position 12,083 of record SJYX01024291.1, on the reverse strand, counting down.
CTGAGTCAGTAATGAAAAGAGAGCTGGGATCTGCAGTCATTCCTACTGATCATCCTGTTCATAAATCACTCTGTCCCCACCCCCAAGACTGGGATTAAACTATGAAAGTGTTTACAGTTTGTCTTTGAAAAGTAAATGACATGTAATTTAGTAATTAACTGACCAGAGGAAGGAAACAGAGATTTGGAACTAAGCTGACAATTACCTTCATAATATATTCCATTGTGTTTCATGTCATTTTGAAATGTCAGAGGCCTAATAACTATAAGCATAACCAGTGAAGTTTAAGAACATTTACTCATCAGTTATTCTTTTGCATGAATTATCTTGTAAACTGGAGTTAAATGCCAGCTATTTCCCCAAGCTGACAAGCACAGCAGTTCCATGGGTTTTCAGATCCTTTGAAGGGCATCCACAGACCCCATCTAGAGATGCCTAGACATCAAATTAAGAACCACTTATAGAGATGCCTTTCTTATGAGCAGCTTCACTAGGGGAAGGAATGCTGGTGATCTTCCCCCACTCCCCACCCCACATCCCTGGTTACTATGGTTTGTTATCTTTGTTTGGGATCTATTTGTGAATTTGTTGAGGTTTTGTTGTCCACTGTCTGAAAGCCAAATACGAAGTATTCCTGCAGTTTCTTTGGGAGTCTAGGCACCAAGGAGGCTGGCAATTTAGGTAAGATTTTTTCTTAACAGTGTTACCAGGGTGGCAGTTTAAAATTTTTCAGAGAGCTTCCCTGGTAGCTCAGAGGTTAAAGCGTCTGCTTGCAGTGTGGGAGACCTGGGTTTGATCCCTAGGTTGGGAAGATCCCCTGGAGAAGGAAATGGCAACCCACTCTACTATTCTTGCCTGGAGAATCCTGGTGGGCTACAGTCCACGGGGTCATAAACAGTCGGACACGACTGAGTGACTTCACTTCCTTATCAAATACAACTATTTTTCTTGAAGCAAAACATGCATAAACTGAATAATAGTATTTGTACATATTTATTGTCAGTTGGAACTGAAGGTAGTTGTAATTCCAGATTGTAGACTGGAACTAAAAGCTTGTGGCCTGACTTATCTGGGCAATGTGACAGCCTCTGGTAAGTTTATCTATATGAGAGTAGGAAATATCTTGGAGCAAAAGTTTGAAAGCAAAATATAAACAGTGACTGAAAATCTCAGAAAGCTTTTGATTTCATATTTTTTCCTTTTAGAGAATTTAACTATTAACCCTAGAATAAGCACCAGACTTGAAATTATTGTGCTGATATACTACTTTGGAACTTTATTCTGATAGATGGACTGCAATTGAGACCTAAAAGAATGTTGCTCTTAAAAGATGCTTCTGGCAGGGCTTTTGAAAGTAACTTCTGATTAAAAAGGGTCAACCATATGCTTTAAAAAACTACTTTCCAGGAAAAAGAGTCTTTTAGAAACTATACATGGATTTGACATTTGTTACTGTCAGTTAGGGGGATATGCTTCTTAAAATCAGAGACTGACCTGAAAAAAGAGGGTATAAACTCTAAGAAGTGGTAAGAGGATGCCCCCTATCTCATTAAATATTATTTTATTTTCATTCTAAAAACATCTGGCAATTGCTTCATGACTAAATAGTACATATACTCATAGTCACTATTTAAAATTATCAAACTTTAATAGTTCTAGAAGATGGCAGCCTAATTACAAGACTGACATATCAAATTTCACAAGAAAATTTATGTGGCATGTATCAGGTGGTAGGGATGCCAGTCTCCTTGCCATTGCTCAAAATACTTGAGGGCAAAGCCCGTGGATCCTGACATTGACATTTAAAATTATACCTGGGACAAACTCCAGTCTACCTGAATTTTAACCATTTTATCCGGTGAATCACTTACTGGAATGATTACTAAGGACTGAACCTTTCTGCTTTTAGTTCCCTGAAGTAGCTGAAATACATCTCCTAAAAAGGTTTCTTTTGAACCAAGTCCATACCACCTATCATCTGATAGGTAAAAGCCGAACATTTTGGGGGATTTTTAGGTGGTCATTTGTTTCACTTGAAACATGATGGTCATTTATCTCACTTGAAATAAAGTGGTCATTGGCTTCACTAGTAAAGATACAGACTCTTTACTCATACTCCACCAGCCTACTTCAAGAGGGACTGAATTCTTTCCTCTCGTTCTGTACCCAGGGGAGGCAACCTCCCTGTGAATCCCAGTGACCAGAGTGCTAAGGATACAAATGCCTATTAATAGTAAGGATTTATCTAGACACTTGGTCAAGGCATTTAAGATACTTCCCTGGTGGCTTAAGACACTAAAAAACCTGCCTGCAATGCAGGAGACGTGAGTTTGATCTCTGGGTCAGGAAGATCCCCTGGAGAAGGGAATGGCAACCCACTCCAGTATTCTTGCCTGGNTCAAATTCTGAGACCAATGTTGTCGAGAGAGCATCATTAATGCTGTATCCTAGATACAGAAACGGGTCCATGGATAGACTGGCCCATCACCATACAATTAGAAAACAACAAAACTAGGATTTCCACATGAATATCTTTGACCTTTAGACTCTACTCATTTTTTCTTTTATATATATATAATATTAAAAGTTACTAGAATAGACTTTCCTCTTTGAATTTTGCACAAAAGTTTGTATCTGCTCAGATGACTTTAATTTGTTTTAATGCCATTTCTAAATTTCTTCTGTAACAGTGGAAGATGTTACACTCCTCTATTTTGACATGTTTCATGAACAAGTATTTTAACTTAACTTGAAAGTAGGTTACCATTTAGCGATTCTAATTAATAACAGATTTCTGACACTGAAGTCACTGAATTTTACAAGCATTTTTTAATGTATGCTGGAATATATTTATTTCTACAACTCATTCCATATGTGATTTTTGGAAGAATTTTAGAATGTACAAAGTTTGATTTCCTTTTTTCTTCATCATTGATTGGTCTTATATGAGAACATTGACCATATCTACAAAATATGTAGTCAATATTTTTATGTAAAACTGACCTTTTATTCCCATTTCAGTGAGAGTAAGCTTTGCAAACTTAAAATTTGAAAAATAATTGGCAATACACAGAAGTTAAATATATAGTCAAGAATAGTATTTTCTTGAACATATGGCCACAAATAGCTGCTACCACATTTAAAATTATGTTAGAAAATTATCCTTTTAGAGTTTCTATTGTCTTTTAAATTCCATGGAAATGTCTATTAGATAGATGATATAGCTGGATTAGGTGACAATAATAGTGTATAATTATCAGGTCACTTCCTCAGAGATGTGCACCATTTTCTACTAACATTAGTTCATTAATTGTCACGACTCCTCTGGGAGGGCTATAGTAGCTCCCTGCTGTCAGCAGTACATTCAGAGAAACTGGGGCTACAGCTTTGTGATTTTACCCAGATGCATGCCCTGAGTCAGTAATGAAAAGAGAGCTGGGATCTGCAGTCATTCCTACTGATCATCCTGTTCATAAATCACTCTGTCCCCACCCCCAAGACTGGGATTAAACTATGAAAGTGTTTACAGTTTGTCTTTGAAAAGTAAATGACATGTAATTTAGTAATTAACTGACCAGAGGAAGGAAACAGAGATTTGGAACTAAGCTGACAATTACCTTCATAATATATTCCATTGTGTTTCATGTCATTTTGAAATGTCAGAGGCCTAATAACTATAAGCATAACCAGTGAAGTTTAAGAACATTTACTCATCAGTTATTCTTTTGCATGAATTATCTTGTAAACTGGAGTTAAATGCCAGCTATTTCCCCAAGCTGACAAACACAGCAGTTCCATGGGTTTTCAGATCCTTTGAAGGGCATCCACAGACCCCATCTAGAGATGCCTAGACATCAAATTAAGAACCACTTATAGAGATGCCTTTCTTATGAGCAGCTTCACTAGGGGAAGGAATGCTGGTGATCTTCCCCCACTCCCCACCCCACATCCCTGGTTACTATGGTTTGTTATCTTTGTTTGGGATCTATTTGTGAATTTGTTGAGGTTTTGTTGTCCACTGTCTGAAAGCCAAATACGAAGTATTCCTGCAGTTTCTTTGGGAGTCTAGGCACCAAGGAGGCTGGCAATTTAGGTAAGATTTTTTCTTAACAGTGTTACCAGGGTGGCAGTTTAAAATTTTTCAGAGAGCTTCCCTGGTAGCTCAGAGGTTAAAGCGTCTGCTTGCAGTGTGGGAGACCTGGGTTTGATCCCTAGGTTGGGAAGATCCCCTGGAGAAGGAAATGGCAACCCACTCTACTATTCTTGCCTGGAGAATCCTGGTGGGCTACAGTCCACGGGGTCATAAACAGTCGGACACGACTGAGTGACTTCACTTCCTTATCAAATACAACTATTTTTCTTGAAGCAAAACATGCATAAACTGAATAATAGTATTTGTACATATTTATTGTCAGTTGGAACTGAAGGTAGTTGTAATTCCAGATTGTAGACTGGAACTAAAAGCTTGTGGCCTGACTTATCTGGGCAATGTGACAGCCTCTGGTAAGTTTATCTATATGAGAGTAGGAAATATCTTGGAGCAAAAGTTTGAAAGCAAAATATAAACAGTGACTGAAAATCTCAGAAAGCTTTTGATTTCATATTTTTTCCTTTTAGAGAATTTAACTATTAACCCTAGAATAAGCACCAGACTTGAAATTATTGTGCTGATATACTACTTTGGAACTTTATTCCATCCAATCCCTCTATTAAGTACTTATAAATTAATCTGAGTCAAGAAGTGTTGCAAATCCTATAAAAAATTACATATGATTATTGAATCACTTACATATACAATTATTATATAAGTGACTCTTATAAATCTATGGCTAAAATCAAACTTTTATGTGTTGTATATAATTGATTCATTTAAATGCATATTCCCATTTTTGTGATATTAAACAGATGGTTTAAATCACATTAATGTTTTTTAATTAAAATATTTAATTAAAAGCTAGAGTGGAAATAACCAATTTCCTGTTCGAGAAATTCCTCCAGTAAATATTTCTATACAGCAAAATAAACTGGAGGATGGGGAGTGCTTTCTCATAAAAGAGACAGAAAGAGAATGGGCAAGGAGCTGGGAACTATTGTATTATAAAGAGGAGCTACCTCTTCTGGGTACTGGTGCACACAAATACATATTATGCAAAAATATTTACTTGCTCTCTCTCTTCTCTTGGAAGGAAGATGGGGGATAATGGATGGAGTCAGATGGAAAGAGTTTTGACTGAAAAGCCATGAAAAAAATCCCATTTATATTTAGGGATCCTGGAGTAGGAAATGGCAGCCCACTTCAGTATTCTTGCCTGGAGAACTCCATGGACAGAAGAGTCTGGCAGTCTACAGTCCCTGGGGTTGCAAAGAGCGACTAACACTATACTTAGGGAAGTCATAGCCATGTCCTTTTCATTTCTGCAGTTCTTTAGGAATGAAAAAATTAGAATATAGAAGAAAGTGTGAAGAAAAGCTAAAACTTTCTATGGAAATTCTTAGTAAGTTCTTTCATATATAAACAGAATTAACCACAAGGGCATAATCCAGACATCGGAATTGTGGGATTCTTTCCACTTGGGGAAGGGAAGGAGCAACTCTCAAGCTTAAATGAACAGAATGACAAAACTTTTCACAAGCATTTCCAAACCAAAGAGGGGGATTAAAGATCTCACCAAAAAATGATCCCTTTTTTGCCACATTGCTTGTACTACTTAGGGTGGCTTCTCTTTCCCTTGACTCAGCATATCTGTGATCACGCCGACCTTCTGTTTTAGCCTTTGAAAGCCATGGAGCAGAATGGCCCCGGACTGGAGTACAGAGTGACCTGGAAGCCACAGGGAGCCCCGGTGGAGTGGGAGGAAGAGACAGTCACCAACCACACCCTGCGGGTGATGACTCCTGCTGTCTATGCGCCGTACGATGTCCAGGTCCAAGCCATCAATCACCTGGGCTCTGGCCCTGAGCCACAGTCAGTGATCCTCTACTCTGGAGAAGACTGTAAGTGATGTACCAGACAGCCACCACTGCTAGAATAGCCTCTCTCAAGTAGATTGCACCCTGTCGAGGAGCACTTTTCAGCAAGTACTGCCTGCAAAGAGGCTATACTTGCAGTGGGAGATAAAAAGAAATTGAACACATGGTTTCTGCTTTAGAGCTGACTGCGGGAGAGTTGTCAGAGGGGTGGTGAGGAAGAACATCGAAAGGTTTAATTTTATTCAGCTTCCCCCAAAAGACTACTGCCATATTGAACATCAAAGACCTGGAGCCATCAGTGCACACAGTTCAGCAGCATGACTCTTTGAAGGTGTCCAGTCGTATTTGCCCTTACTTGTCAAGGGCCTCCTACCAGCTGCCTGCTGCCACAGCCTGGCCTCAGGGCTGGAGCCTTCCTAAGGAAGGTGAGGTGCAGACCCAGATTTCCATGTAGAAGCACTCACACGCAGAATTTTGAGGTACTAAAGACATGATTTTATTATTAGATATTTATACCATAAGAACTGCTGCAAATAAATTTTTGGAAAAAGGAAAGACACTCCATTGCAAATTACTAGATGCTGCTGCTGCTAAGTCGCTTCAGTCGTGTCCGACTCCATGTGACCCCATAGATGGCAGCCCACCAGGCTCCCCCATCCCTGGGATTCTCCAGGCAAGAACACTGGAGTGGGTTGCCATTTCCTTCTCCAGTGCATGAAACTGAAGAGTGAAAGTGAAGTCGCTCAGTCGTGTCCGACTCCTAGCGACCCCGTGGACTGCAGCCCACCAGGCTCCTCCATCCATGGGATTTTCCAGGCTAGAGTACTGGAGTGGGGTGCCATTGCCTTCTCCAAAATAACTAGATAGTAGGCATTATTCTCATTGTTCTTACAGTATCCAAAGTAATATTTTGATCCAAGAAAACGACTAGCTCCTCCTTTACCTGCTACCTGTGTTCTCACTAGGAATTCCCTGGTGGCTCAGACGGTAAAGCGTCTGCCTACAATGCGGGAGACCCGGGTTCAATCCCTGGGTCAGGAAGATCCTCTGGAGAAGGAAGTGGCAACCCACTCCAGTACTCTTGCCTAGAAAATCCCATGGAGAGAGGAGCCTGGTAGTCTCCTACAGCCCTTGGGGTCGCAAAGAGTCAGGCACGACTGAGCGACTTCACTCCCACTCTCTCTGTTGTCACTACTCAGGTCTCCTCACTGGGATCTAATACATTAGTCTTGGCTGCGGTGGGTTTGGTTTACTTCTCTGTAGTTAGCTCCCCTGTAGAATGGGGATAATAATAATACCATTTGATGGGACTGTTCTAAGGATTATGTGAGCCAATCCAGGATAGGCTCTCAGAACAGTGTCTGACACACACAATATGCTCAATTAATGTTATTCATCAAACTCCCAAGTCATTTGAGTTATAATATTAGTCTAGTTCACGTTTCCAAGGCAAGATGCCCACGGAGGATTTCATTGTCCACTGTTTTCAGTTACCTTGCTCACACCATATCCATCTGGACAGGGGCTTTTCTCAGTGCAGTACAGGCCCTCCTCTTCTCTAGAAACATATTAATATTGGGGCCCTGAGACTCTTCTGTAATGAGAAACCCTCTTCATTTCATTTGAAACTGATTTGAGAAAAGTGCTTTCCTCAGATTAAAAAGAAAAAGAAATGAAGGATCACCTTTAGAAAAGGATCCTAATAATCATGTCTGGATTATTTGAAAGGTAATCCTTCTTATGTGCCCAACAGATCCTGATGCAGCTCCAGTGATCCAAGGGGTGGATGTTATAAACAGCACATTAGTTAAAGTTACCTGGTCAACGATTCCAAAGGAAAGAGTACACGGACATCTGAAAGGATATCAGGTTTTTATCATAGCTTTTCTTCTTCTCATTGTTAAATTAATATATTTCCTGTAAGTAAGACTGATTTCAGAAGCTCAAAGAGAAATCTATCACTGGTGATACGTTGTTGTTCAGTCCCTAAGTCATGTCCAAATCTTTGCTACCCTATGGACTACAGCACACCAGGCTTCTCTGTCCTCCACATTCATGTCCATTGAGTTGGTGATACGTTAAGGGTTCCTATTCTCATTGCAGGTAAACTGGTGGAAGACCAAAAGCCTGTTGGATGGAAGGACACATCCCAAGGAAGTAAACATTCTGAGATTTTCAGGACAAAGAAACTCTGGAATGGTTCCTTCTCTGGATGCCTTTAGTGAATTTCACTTAACAGTCTTAGCCTATAATTCCAAAGGAGCTGGTCCAGAGAGTGAGCCTTTTATATTTCAAACACCAGAAGGAGGTGAGGCAGTTTAGGATTAATATCTAGTTTATAAATAACAATTTAAAATAACAAATATCCCAATGGTCAAAACATTTCCTCCCTTATTAGTAGTTAGGTTGTACATATGTCATATGAGTTAGCTCCTCAATGTAATAAAAAGAAAAAAAACTATGATTTTTTTAAAGAAACTTACTGATTGGAGTGTCTGTGGTTGGTTTTGTGTTTTCCAGTACCTGAACAACCAACTTTTCTCAAAGTCATCAAAGTTGATAAAGACACTGCCACTTTGTCCTGGGGGCTACCCAAGAAATTGAATGGAAACTTAACTGGATATCTATTGCAGTACCAGATAAGTGAGTACATATTTGAATTAGATTCGCCTATTAATGTTTCATTTTTTTTTGGTTGAGTACTTGGTTTTCCATGCTGAGAATCTAATTCACGGTTGGTGGACTGGCATACTTCCTTATAGCACAGGGCTTTGTAAACTGGCTTACAGATCAAACCGAGCTGCTGCCTGTTCTTAGGAGTTTTATTGCAACACGGCCATGTCCACCAACTTGTATTTGTCTATAGCTGCTTTCTTACAGTCGCAGAGCTGAGTAGTTGCAACCGAAATCACATAGCCCGCAAAGACTAAACTATTTACAATCTAGTTCTTAACAAAAGGTTTGCCAGTTCTTGTTTTGAGGGGAAAAAGCAATAAGTTAATAGACACCAGAAAATATGCATCTTAATATGTATATAGGTATTCCCAGGTGGATCAGTGATAATGCAGGAGATGTAGGAGACACAAGTTTGATCCCTGGGTTGGGTAGATATCCTGGAGAAGGAAATGGCAACCCACTCTAGTATTGTTGCCTGGAGAATCCTATGGACAGAGGAGCATGGCGGGCTTTAGTCCACAGGATCACAAAGTGTCAGACATGATTGCGCATGCACACACTCATATATATATATATAAGATACCTTGAGAATTAGGAAATATGCAAAGAAAAAAATTAGTAAATGATGTAGTAGATAGAGAATAGATTGGTGGTGGTGGTGGTAGCCCCCGACTTGGAAGTTGGGGAGGGGTAGGAGAAATGGGTGAATAGCTTGTTTCTATTTTAAGTAAATTAAAAATTGTAAACAGAAAAAGAAGTGATGTAGTAGAGAGTCAGAGCATACTGACTTTCCCCCTACCCTGCCTCTTCTGTCTCTGAGGCATGCTTCCAGTCTCAACTCTGCATATAGTTGTATTTGTAGAATCCTGCTTCTGTAGCCCACTGCTACAGTCATGTCACACTGAGAGAACTAGAGTTGTCTTTGGACCACCACACAGGCTCTCCCCATATGCTGTTGTGCCATTAAGTTAAAAACAACATGTTTAGATGAAAGCGGATTATTTTAATCAAAGCACCTCCCATCTGTTATAGTCTTCAAATCTAAGTATCAGCTCAACATGGAGATTAGGGGACTGAGCTCATGTGAAAAAAACTTAGAAGGCATGAATTCCAAACAGCAGAAACATCAGGTCTATAGAAGCCCAGTCTACACTGCTTGCATAGGTCAACTGGATCATAACCCTGAACTGCTATCAATCCCTTCAAGGCCTGCAGCAGTTCAGGTCAGGTATCAGCTTTAGCTTCTGTTCTGCTTTGAGTACCTATGATTAAACAGGTACAGGCATAACCCTAACAGAGGCAGCGGTTTAGCATTTTTGAGTATTGGCTAGTTAGCGGGATCAGTAAAAATTAAGTACTCTCCCTTCATTTTTCATGAAAATAGGAAGTCTATGAGGTATGTGCCATCACTACTTTATGGATGAGAAGTATGCAGAGTTCACTTACAAAAATCCATGCAGTACAACAAGTGTTAGAGAACACTGAAACCCAGCTTGGTCATTCTAGATGCTGAGCGCTTGAAAGTGAAAGTTGCTCAGTCATGTCTGATGCTTTGCAACCCCATGGAACAGTCCATGGAATTCTCCAGGTCAGAATACTGTAGTGAGTAGCTATTTCCATCACCATGAGATCTTCCCAACCCAGAGATCAAACCCTGGTCTCCCATATTGCAGGCAGATTCTTTACCAGCTGAGCTACCAGGGAAGATTTTAAGTCTCTTAATTCCATGAACTGGATTTCAAACATGTAGGAAGCACTGAAGAAATACTTGAGAACTTTTCAATGTCAACTTTTTTTGGTAAAGATAGATCTTAGCTTTATTCTAATAATAGAAAAACTGAGTATTAAATAAATTCCTACCTTCATGTTGATCTGTATATACTATCTAAACTTATTTTAAAAACAAGTGCTTAGAATATATAGAGAAAAAGCTGAAATATTAAAATCACTATGGTTACTGTACTACTTGATATGTGGACTTTCAATAAAATAACGACTGTATATTTACTTCAGTTCAGTCGCTTAGTCTAGTCCAACTCTTTGCGACCTGATGTACTGCAGCATGCCAGGCCTCCCTGTCCATCACCAACTCCCAGAGTTTACTCAAACCCATGTCCATTGAGNTTATTGTGCCCATCTTGGCATGAAATGTTCCCTTGGTATCTCTAATTTTCTTGAAGAGATCTCTAGTCTTATATCTATACTTATTTAGCTATCTATTAAGTGATTGAAATATTCTTAGATTGCTTATCTACTTCTGTGGCTATATGTTCTAAATAGTTGTTGAGTGTGTATATGAGAGCTCTCCATGTACTTTGCTGAATTCTTACATTGATTGTGGTAGTTTTTCAATTGACTTGGTGGTATTCACAAGAGTGCTCTCAAGTAATCTACCAAGAGTGATTATTTTACTTCTTCCCTATGTTTGGATTAGTAATTTTTCATTTCCATTTATCTCACTGCATTGTATCTACAATTTTTAAGTTAAAGAGTAAATATATTTTTATGGTCTATTAGACCAAGTGTGAAGAGTGTTTATTCTAGCCCTTTTCTTACCACTAATGGTTGCACAATCTTGAACATACCATTTCATCTCGGATTATTCTTTTGGTAGTCTCATAGCACTTTGTGCTCTTGCACAAATATCAAGATCTTGCTATGCTGCAGGTTCTTTGAAAGACACTATCTAAATCATATTTTTCCATATAGCACTTTACATAGTGCTAAGTATACAGTAGACATTTTAAAATACATTAAGTTATCAGTTTCTTGAGTCTTTTTTTTTTAATTTGGCAAATAAAATCTAATTTATCATAAAATTATTATAAAGTATAACTAAATATTTTTTTAAAAAATGGTTTTATGACAATTGAATACATTAAATGTGTTAAATGTGTACTTAAAATTAGTCTAAAAATCACTCCATGCCCAATAAATTCAGCTTTTGAATTTCACAAAATATTTTTAAAATAAGTAACACAAATTCTAAAGAAATTACTTCAGAAGATAGAGAAATCTCAGCACATTATGTTATGAAACTACTATCGCCTACCTGCCAAGTTGCATAATAAGAAAGAATATAAAGTATATACATTAGGGACATATTAAGCAACACACCAATGAATGAGTTTTGTCATTTTAAAAAGTCATTTTTCAACATGACTGTATAATCTATTCCAGTAGTAAAACAGTTTAACTTTCAAAAATTAGTTAATGATATTCACTAAATTAAAAGAATAAAGGAGAAGAATCTCATGAACAGTTTGATAGATGCATGCAAATTGAAAGCTTTCAATTTAAATTTATGAATAAAAATATAGGAAAATGGAGGATGAGAGGAATTGATTCAATCTGAGAGAGTAACTGAATAATATCTACACCTATCATCATACCTAACTGATTTCTAAGACTGGAAACAAGTCATGTCTGTCCTCTCC
>SJYX01024290.1:0-11808 GCA_006410675.1 Oreotragus oreotragus | reverse complement strand
CACAATATGCAGTTTTATAAATAGCCTTGGGAACACCAATGTATAGTCAGTTATCTTACAAGTTCTCCATTTCAGTACATAAATGCTTCCAAGTTATAAATATTTCTAGGTCTTTGAGTAGAGACATGGTAGATATCCTTAGTATCTTAATTTGGGTACTAGGGGCTTAAATTGGACTGAATTTTCTTTCCATTGGCTTTTCTTTCAAATAACTGTTACTAAGATTTTTTAAATCCAAAGAGGGGGAAAAAAAACTGGACTTGGAACACTTTAAAAGGAGGCTTAATTCCCACTAAGTCTCAAGAGACTGTCACAGCATCTCTGCACTTAGCTGCTGGAGAAGGGGGCAGTAGGAAGAATACTTTACAAGATGCTAGAACATGTTCTACTCACTCTGACCCCTCAGACTTCATTTTATTCATCTACAAAATAAAGTGCTTCCCAGGTGGCTCAGTGGTAAAGAATCTGCCTGCCAGTGCAGGAGACACATGAGATGTGGGTTCCATCTCTGAGTCAGGAAGATCCCCTGGAGGAAATGGCAACCCACTCGAGTATTCTTACCTGAGAAATCCCATGGACAGAGGAGCCTAGCGCCTACAGTCCATGGAGCCGCAAATTGTCGGGACAGGACTGAATGATTAAGCATGCACGCACAAAGTGAAAAGTTATAAATTCTCAAGCTAAGCTGAAAAGCAGAAATCACTAGGACTGCTTTTATATACAGTAATGTTTGCACATCATTCCACATTTAAAGAGTTAGAACTTTAGGGGCAGTTTCTAGAAGTCTGTATTCATAATTTTCTAGGTCACTTTGATAATAATCACACAGGTTCAGGACCTACCAGCCTAAACACTTGCTATAGACACTTAACTACACTTTCGATTTTATCTGAAAATGGACTGGCATTTGGAAGTATACATTCATTTCTAAGACCTATAGCCATTAATCATCTTTGTCCCCTATCCCTTTTTTGGGCTACAGTTGTTATATACTGCCTCAACAGGTGTGTTAATTAAGCACTTTAATAATAAAATAAGAGTAGACAATATGGTTTATGGTGTAAGAAAATGTATTTTCACAAGATATGAATCATGTACCAATAAAGCACTTTAAATACACCACTTTGAAACATTCTGCACAAAGAAGTTACAGATCATATTTAATAACATGTCTAGTTCTATACAAGAAAATATTTTTAAGACCTTACTGCAATAAAATTTTCCAACCAAAGAACAAAAATATTAAATAATTTATGAGACATCATAAAACCTATCTGTGTGACAAATCAGGCAGAATTCTGTGCTAGAAACAGAATGAGGGAAAATCTAAATAAGACAAAAAATTCAGAAAATAGGCATTCATAAATTTCTCGTTAATGGAGGTTTAATGTTGTTAACGACCAGGAGTCTTTAGGCATCAGAAAGTAAAAATTTGATTATAAAAATAAAAAATTCCACAAACATTAGTAAATACATTTCCAGCTCAGCACAAATGTTTCTGCCCTTTACAATTCAGAAGACTGCTAGTCATTGTCAAATATCTGAACCATGTCTTAAGTCTTAACCAATATCATCTTTCGGATACTGATTCTGTTGCATAATTTTTTTCCCCCAATGAACCTAGGGCCTATGCACATTTCAATAAAAATTGGTTTTAGAAATATTTTATTCATGAATAATTCAACACCTGTATCTTGAAGCTTACATTTTCCAGGCGTCCAAAGTGCAAAACAGATACCAACCAACCAGACCTGCCTCCAGAGACCTCAGCAATTAGAATACAGCAGGTCAAGTGCTGGTTCTCAATCACTATGAGCCTGCACCTTTTAAGATATGCATAGATACTGATGCCCTCACTAAGGGCAAACGTAATCCTCCCTTATGTATATCTTTCTTTAAACTAAGGGGAATTCTGGAAACTATATGTTGACAATGCCCATGCTATGCTTTCTCTGATCATCTTCAGCTCCTTGTAACAATGTTAAGTGTTTCGTTTTCCCTTCAGTTCTTTCCATAGCCTCTGGGGTTTTGTCTACCCAGTTTGGCCTTTTCTGTGACACTCGTTACAGGTTTCAGCTTGCCTTCCCTTTTGTTTCTTTCCTTCTTGCTAGAAGCCTGGTCATCTGGGCTTCCCCATTTTCCTTTCCTAGCTTCTTATTCACCCCACAACTATAATCTTAATGCTTCCTTAAATGCTGGGTCTTCATTATGTATAATTAACCAGAATTTAAATTAGCATTTCTATGAGATCTGTTGTGAACTTTCAGATGTTCTTTACATTTTCTCCCTGAAGGCTATTTAGAATTATCCTCAAAAAGATAATGGTTTCTTGAGGATTCCTATCTTAAAGGTTGTTTTAAAAGAGATCACTAAAGGAATTCATAGTTCAGCAACTGATGCTTCTACTTTATTCTTAATTCTCATCATTACAAGTACTGGAATCTGCAAGATCATCGCTAAAACTCCTTGGTGTGGGATACCTACCAATTTTACCCATAAGGGCTAGATGGAAAATGCAATTTGGGGCTCTCTGAGGTCAAATTAAAATTTATTAAGAACTCAAGAACTTTAAAACAAACTAAATGATAAGACAGTTATTCATTGTTATGACTCTTTATCATAAATGATATATAAGGAGGAATGCAACTATGTTTGTATCTGTGAGTCACATGCTATCAACCCAACCGTCATGTGTGGATCCATAATTTTTTCTACATTTTTAATTCAGGGACAAGGAAGAAGATTCAGTAAATTTTAACTTTCCAGATGTTCTCAGAAAGAATGACCAGAAGCATCCTCCGGTTGTAAGACACAGATGGTGGATCCATTCACCCCTGATGAACTACCTGTGTGTGCAGCGAGGCAGCAATGAAAGACTGACCCTCTGTGGTCACGGGGCCCTAGGCCTGGATGAGCTCTCTCCTCACGGGAAGTGTGAACAAGCATGGGCAGACAGTCACCTTTCCTTATGTCATCAATTACTGGTATTTTCATAGGATTTCAAATGCCTGATTCCAATTTCACAGTAATAACAATACCAATATTTACTCTGGCAGGGGGTTTTATGTTCCAAGCAGCGGCTATTAACAATGTCCAACACGATCTCTAGGAATTATTCGCAGTTCTGAACCGTGCTTTAGAAAAACATTTCCTACACAAACAGAAAGAACAAAACGTTAGGTATTTAAAAAATGACATGCTCTCATTAACAATTCAACAATTAATAGCAGAAGAAACAAAGGAGTGTCAAGTAGATGCAAAGCTCAAAAATATTAGAACCCAAGTCTAGGCTCCTTAGGTCTTGCTCTTACGCTTCTCACATCCTCAAAACCGAAGCTGAGGCTTCAAATGTCTTGTTCTCACTGCTCTCACATCCTCACAACCCAACAAACGTCTGAAAATTTGAAATAAGAACACTATCCACAAAAATAAAAAAAGAAAGGACACTACCCAAAGAAATACCACCAAACACAATCATCAATATTTGCTTTAATATATAATAAAATACTTGGGAGCAGGAAAAATAAGTGTAAATTACTACAAGTGACAAAAGTTTAGCAATCCTGACCTATTTTGGGTCTGGGCTGCCTACTGAGATTTTCTTCACACTTTATGATGCCCACAATTCAACTTTAAAGGGGAATCCAACAGGCAACATGTCAGAGTAAGAAGGAATTCAAATTAATATAAACTACTGGACATTTATAGAGTAAGAAAACACAAAATCTTTAAACCCAAGTTTAAAAGTATCTATACAACAAAATGCCTCACAATTTCCAAAAATTAGCCTTTTTGATTTAATAAATTATACACTTAGAACAACTGACTTTTGTAAAAACAAATTATCATTTTAAATCCCTCTTTATTTGTTATATGGCTAAATTTACATTTCAATCCCAGGGCTTATGAGGACAATATTATTTTGTAGAGGTACTTAAAAAAATAACAGTTTAAAAATAACTACTTCTCAATACTGCATTTATATTAAATCATGCTTAATTTTAAAATATTTTAACTGAACTGTAAGCTAAGGAAGGTACATCTCAAACAAATACGTAACTGTCAAAAAGTTTAAGACTACTTTTACCCTTCCTGCTTGTTAGGGTATCAATATGTAGGGCTACATAATGTTAACAGCTTGAAATTCGCAGTGCAGGCTAAGTCCCATGAAATTTAAATGTACTTCTTCAAAATAATAAATCAGTACTTACTGAATGTTTACTATGAATAACACAAACTTCTAAGCACTTACATGTACAATCTCACAACTCTTTAATGAGATAGTTATTACAGAACATTATTCCCATTAGCGTACAATCTTAAGATTTTTTGTTACCTGTATTAGTTAAAAACTTTAATGCTCATTAGTCAGATTTTCCCTTTCTTGTAGCCAAAAGCATGTAACTGATACACAGAATGTAACAAATTATTTACACACTTAGGTAAAGACTGCCACACAATCCCTGAAAATCAGCCACTATCTTGGTAAAATCCTATCAAGTCTAATTAGAATGAATTACATATTCATTATCAATTGATGTAGACAGCCTCACCACACTGCCATGGATTGCAGATACTCACCAGCAGTCTGTGCAGGATTTATTCCTATTCCATCTAGAAAATATGTTGTAAAATGACCTAAGTTATTTCTGAAGCTAAAAGGCTTTAACAGAAGAAGAAACGTGCCAAAATAATGTTGCTGTGTATACAGGCGTAAACTGAACAGTTATGCCAAGAACATGAAGGTTATCTGTTGAAATCTCTCACTATTATGCCTTTACACATATCGCTGGACTAGACAATGTCTGTCAGTGAAACGACACCAGTAAGTTCAACAGAGGATAGTGTTTCATACTGTTTTGCCAAATCCAGTGAAAAATAAAGGCAAAATACCTTAAGTATGCCATTCATCATTTAACATTGCTCTAAGGCATCAAATCTTAAGGCTGAAGAGCCAGAGTGATATAAGTTCCACTGACACTTGATAAAAGGTTAGAAAGCACTCTCCCAGGAGCTATTCATTTATGAATCTAAAACTTTCAAGAAAAGGAAGGATAGCTTTCTTCCAAATATAGACACATTTCACAATTTTTCAGAATGAGAAATTCCATCATTATCTAAACTAAATCATACTACTTACTGCTCATTAAAGCCACCTTCTCTTAGTCTTTCTTAACTATACATGAACTACTCACCAGTACCTGGGACCATGACTTTGTCTTCTTAATAGTCAAGCCTTTCCTGCCATCTTTGTTCCTTATCTTATTTCAGTATTTTCTCTTTGGGCTGGTTTCATTAATTATTTGTAGTACCCAAAGATAGTCAGAATTTATATTATCTAACTGGATAAAATCCTCATTATTGCAAGCCTGTAAGAACTGTTTTCTATCAGGAAAGCAATAGCAAGGGACAGCAAAGGCACATTCCTGCTTAGCTTCCTATATTCTAAAACCATTTATGATACAGCAGAAAACATTTTCTTAAATGACAAGTTATTTCAGCAATAATTTGGCATAAGGACACATGATACTATAATGTGCTGTGCTTAGTCGCTTGGTCATGTCTGATTCGGCAACCCCATGGACTATGGCCTGCCAGGCTCCTCTGCACATGGGACTTTCGGGCAGGAATACTGGAATGGGTTCACACCCATCTCCAGGGAATCTTCCTGACCGAGAGATCAAACCCAGGTCCCCTGCACTGCAGGCGGATTCTTTAGCATCTGAGCCACCAGGGAAGCCCATAAATTACTGTACTACATAACAAAAGCACAGAAAAAACTGAAAACACAATTATGAACAATAACTTTGACTTAGTGTTTACAATTACGTATGTCATTTATGTTGATATAAGGTTTAGGGTTTTTGTATTTTAAGTCAATTTTAACTAATTTGGTTTCTTTTAAACAGCTAACAGGTTTAAGACAAATTCTTACCATTGGTAATAATTGCACTTGTTGCTGCAGGAACTTTAAACTAAAAAGGAAGAAAGAAAAAATACATATAAGCATATAAAATGCTAATTATAAAAGATAGTTAGCAATGATAGGATACATATAATCAATTCTATAATTTTAAATGTAATTTATCTTTTAGGATAAATAATATCATCAAAGTATTACAATCTGCTTTATCCTTAAAGAATAATGTGCTGTGCAAAGTCCCTTCATTTGTGTACAACTCTTTGCAGCTTCACGGACTATTCCACCTGGGCGCCTCTGTCTGTGCGGTTTCCCAGGCTAGAACCCTGGATTGGGTTGCCATTTCCTTCTCCAAGGGAATCTTCCTGACCCAGGGATTGAACCCGCGTCTCCTGCATTGGCAGGCAGGTTCTTGACCACTAGTGCCATCTGTTTTCTAAAAATTGCATTTCATTGTATTTAGGACACCAGAAATTGTAAAATACATCTCATTTTATGCACCAAAACAAAGGAAAAACACTGTCAATGAATCTATAGTCCAGTGTTTGATCTTTCAGACTTATACACGATTTACTTTGGTCATATATAATGCTCAGGCACAAGTGAAAATAAAAGCTAAGTAACTGCTTAGAATAGTCTTAAAATTTCTTGGTAGAAATAGTCAGTTCAAACAAATGCTCTCTTGTGTTTAATATGGGATTGCAATAGTCCAATTAATGCCACCAAGAAATACCTCTAAGTACAAGTAGGGGTGCAGGTGATGTCAGTTGGACAATTACGTGACTGTCACACAGTCAACCATGACAGCCTCCACTCATCTTTATTCAGAGATGTAAGTGCTTTATGAGTCAATGAAATGTGGTATGGAGCTTATTGGTAGCTTAAAGGTAGAATTATTCTCTTAATGCTCTCATTTGTCCAAGTGTGTTCATAGCTCATTCATTTTTCCAATAATTTAATAAGCACTTCTATGCTACAGATTAGCTTTATAAATATTATAGTTTTATGATTAAGTTTGGAAAACACTAAGTTATGCAGATGATACCCCTTATGGCAGAAAGTGAAGAAGAACTAAAGAGCCTCTTGATGAAAGTCAAAGAGCAGAGTGAAAAAGTTGGCTTAAAGCTCAACATTCAGAAAATGAAGATCATGGCATCTGGTCCCATCACTTCATGGCAAATAGATGGGGAAACAGGGGAAACAGTGGCTGACTTTATTTTTCTGGGCTCCAAAATCACTGCAGATGGTGACTGCAGCCATGAAATTAAAAGACACTTACTCCTTGGAAAAAAAGTTATGACCAACCTAGACAGCAAAGGAGATCAGTCCTGGGTGTTCACTGGAAGGACTGATGTTGAAGCTGTAACTCCAACACTTTGGCCACCTGATAAGAGCTGACTTACTGGAAAAGACCCTGATGCTGGGAAAGATTGAGGGCAAGAGGAGAAGGGGACGACAGAGGATGAGATGGCTGGATGGCATCACCAACTCAATGGACATGGGTTTGGGTGGACTCCGAGAGTTGGTGATGGACAGGAAGGCCTGGCGTGCTGTGGTTCATGGGGACGCAAAGAGTCGGATAGGACTGAGCAACTGAACTGAACTGAACTGAAGTTAAACTGGGAATCTTTTCAAAATCCTTTAGTATGCTGCTAATATAGTTTATTTGACTCCAGGAAAATACAAAAAACAGTCAATAATGCCTCATACTTTTGGACCACTGATCCCAATCTCAGTTTTTAATGGTTTTTTAATTTTTTTTTTTGTGGTTCTAGTGGTCTGGGGAAAACATTCTTTCTGGGAAATACTGCTCACAACCATAGTGGAGAAAAAACCAAGAGCTCACTTAAATTTATGAATTTAACAATCAAGTTTTAAAATAAGAACTTCACTACACGCAAGAACGATCACGTCTTACAGGCCTACGTGCTTAAGAAAGAAACAATTTTATTGTCCATATGGCACAGTCTTAATTGTAAATGTCCTTTATGTTTAAAAATTTTAAATAAATTTAAAGTAACTTCAAAATATACTTTAATAAATTTGAAACTAGTCAAGTTTTTTTAGAAGTTGTAATACTTTTTAAATAAAACACCTAAATTATAGGCAACCTCAGATTTCTAAAACTTGAATATGACAATGTTTCTAGTTGTTATTCTTAGTTATGTCCATTTTAAGTGACATATTTTCTTTAGTGGTAACCTATTACATGACAATCAAAATCAAAAGCAACTACAGACACAATTTTTCCCTTTTCCAGCCTTTAGTAACAATGCTGTTTAACTGAAATTTGGGGAAGCTTTACTACTGATGTACATACAGAAACTACCACTTCTTTCTACAGTACTGACAAGTTTTTTTCCTAGATGCGAAGTTCCTCAGTTTTCATTTATTTCTAATTCAGATCCCACTGTGTTTTACAATTTAGGATGCTAAGAAGTTCCTCTCAGGCTTTGACAACTCATTAGTTAAATTAATTTCCAGTCATGTTGGGAGATTTTATTAAGAGAATTATATTAGGGTTTTATATCCACGGACAACTCAAGTCAACTCTCTTACTGAAAGATTCCACAACATTAAATATAAATGCTATTATATTTTTACTCAAAATCATGTAATTGGGCAGGAAGGATAAGATTTCCATTTTACAGATTAAGAAATTTCAGGAAGAGAGAAACTGTCATGTCAAACAAATAATTAATGACACAGTTAAAAGAGGAACCCTAAGTCTCTCAAGTCATAAGCTTCTCTTCTAACTGTCAAGTACAAACAGTTACTTTATAGATGCCTCTGATGAAAATCTTTGGAAAAATTTTATTTCTTAAAAACAGAAACTCAATCATATTTTCAAAAACAATAGATTTTACTGACATTGCACATGCTGATAGAGAAAAGTTGAAAAATGGGATAAATATATAATAAAATTATACTTCCAGAATCTAAGTTAGGTGTGAAGTTTTTGTAAAAAATTGACATATCACTATCTTTTCAATTTCAATAAGGATTCTCCTTATAATTTAAGTTACAGTAAATAAACGTGTCAATTTGTGTAACCCATTCTTGTATCTGTGGGTCTCAACTCTCTCTTTTCTTTTACCTTAAAGTGAGGTTTAGCTTTTGACACCATAAACTTAGCAATGAACTTGTGTGGAAGTGGGAGGTCAAGACACATGCAGATTTCTGAGACACATTTTGAGACATAAATTGTATTCTCTACCGGCTGTTCCAATTTCTATACTTACTTCTTCTGCTGCAAACTTTAAGACTGCTGTGAAAGGTGTACTTTCAGGAACACTGAGTCTGCAAGAATTAAAAAAGAATTTTTTGAAAGGCTGATTTTTTAAGTCCTTTGTTACTTATTTCAGCTATTGTAGCAGACCTTGGCAAAGGTGTCTTTTGGGTCTGAGGTTGGCTGTTCTGCTAGTACACTAGGTGCATTAAGTCTAAAAAAGAAAGCAATAATTAGCCTTATAGCTGACATGGTACCCTCAGGTCCACTTGAAAATGCATAACCTATACAGGTGTGGATTTGTACATGTTTAATACTTTGATAGAAATAGGTCTAGTATGTAGGTTGTTTCTTGTGTCCAAAAATGGATTTCAAAAAGTGGAATCTCTCCTCAATCTTACGTACACTTTGCCACCTACAGTTCATCCTATGCAGGAACGCAATCGTTTTCATTAGAAAAACAGGTTACCTGGGGAGCATCATCTTTCCATGAACTTTTCTGTGCATTTTCAATCACCAAGTCAAAAATAATAGTCCAAGTTGGTAAAAATGAGTAGGTTTACTATGGCAAAATACGAAGCAATTTCCCACCTTTACAACATATGAAAAAGGCTCATACAACACAATCTGAAATAACATTCTGAAAAGTGATGTGTGGTTTTGACTTGAATTATGGCAAGTATATTCAAGATCACTGATAAACAATCAATCTGATAAACAACTGTTCAACTTAACCATAAAAAAAAATTGACATTATACCTTAAGAAATCAGAGAAATAGGTTAAAAAATAAGCTATGTAAGATTTAACGTAAAACAAATTACAGTGAGTAAAGACAGAAACACAGAATTTCTTTCAAAGCAGAGAAAGTTAACATTTCTCTTGGAAACTTCTCTATTTGTCACCACAGTACTGTTCTCTAATGATTTAATACCAACTACTATATGTAACATTCTCAGGTATATATACCACCTCCTCACTCAGTCTACAGATTGAATGCTGAGTACAAAAATCATTACATCTGATGCTGCACATTACAATGATTTTCAATAAGTAAAGTGTGAATGGATTTCTTGGCTGCCATATTCCACTCTCCCAAAATACTGCTAAAGAGTGAAAACAGAACATGTTTTTTTCCCTTTCCTTTTTTATATGGAATAAAAAGAGACAAATAAAATTATAAAGAATAGCCATTTATTTAAAAAATACCTAATAAACTGGCAATGTAAAAATTTATAAAGCCAGGAATAGTACTTTGCATGTATTTCTATAGTTTACTTACAGTTCAGAACCTGAGAATTGCTGTCCTAAAACTCTTGCCTGTAGAGAACTTCTAAAACTTTGGGGTTTCAATTCACTTTTGCACTAGAGACAGGAAATGTCTTTGTACCATATAATTAAATGTCAAGCTGATACTCATTAACAAAAGTTTCTCTCCACAGATTAAATTGGTAAGACTATCCAAACAAAATCCAATAAAACATAAAAGCATATTTTAGTGAATGTTGTGACAGAAAATTGCACAGGGACTGGGAGTTACTTTCACTCCAGAGACTTTATCTAGATCTGACGCCCTTGAGTTTGCCAGTCACATCACTTACTCTTACATTACACTGGTATTTTGAAAAGATGCCAACCATCCTGTATACTGAGGTGACCTTTTAAAGTAAACTCCTGGCATTTTTTTGTTTTTAAATAAAAAATCTCACATAAACAGAAGTATGGCATAACTTGACCAGTGTTATAAAGAATGAAGCTTGTATAGGACACTTAGAGAAGGGTGACATGAACTTTCTATACCATCACAGAAATTGTCACGGAGGTGAAATTTTAATCATTAAAGGGTGTTATCAGTTAGTGGAACTCACAAAACTACATTCTAAGCACAAAAGAGAATGTGTGCCAGAGCAGGCAGATTTCAAGATTTGCTGTCAATATGCTACTAGGATGGCTGAAACTTTAAATGATGGTGGTAGTGAGGGGGCTGGGGAGGCGAGGCAGGGAGTTAAGACTGGAAAGACTGGAATTAGACTGCAAGAGTCAGAGTGAAAGTCACTCAGTCCTGTCCACTCTTTGTGATGCTATGGGCTGTAGCCCGCCAGGCTCCTCTGTCCCTGGAATTCTCCAGGCAAGAATAATGGAGTAAGTAGCCATTCCCTTCTCCAGGGGATCTTCCCAACCCAGGGATGGAACCCAGGTCTCCCGCACTGCCGGCAGATTCTTTACCATCTAAGCTGAAAGAGTCTAAGGTGTCTCTAATGCATCCTGTACATGACAGAGAATGTTTGATTTCAACATTTCTATAACCAAGTAGCAACATCAACAAGGAATCAATTAACAAGCAAAACTAACCATAAAAACTGGGACATTACCCCAGAATAAATCTACAACTGCAACATCCTTTCTAGAATGCAACTGTTAGCAACTCAAAAGGACGCTTCTCTATTACAGTACATATTTACCTGCCTGACAAGTGACAAGTGGCATTAAAAAGTTAAAGCATGTTTTCCCACAAATCTCAGAGCTGCTTTTACTTACATACTCCTAAAAGATGATGTTGTGAAACATGCCACACAATATGTGTGGCATATTGCTGCACTCAATATGCCAGCAAATTTGGAAAACTCAGCAGTGGCCACAGGACTGGAAAATGTGTTTTC
>SJYX01024289.1:101016-125947 GCA_006410675.1 Oreotragus oreotragus | reverse complement strand
GTTTAATTCAGCTTCACCTACTCTCTCTTCCTTTAGTCCCATTTTCTTATTTACTTACTGTTAAATTTTCTCTTGCCTTACATGCATTTAAGCCCCCTCCAGGCATTTCTGGAATCTAGCAGGCATGAATGAATATATGAGTGAGTGAGTGAATGAAAGACCAGGCAAAGGACATATCAACTGCTTGGCTCAGCCTACAGCTCCATACTGCGCCAAATGCTTTCCCTCATCATCACCTGGCATGTTATTTGCAAGTGCATAGTGCTTTGTAATTGACATCTTATCTTATTAATCTTCTCAGTAGCCCTCAAAGGTAAGTGTTATTTCCCCCCTTTCCCTCACTATACAGAATACATGAAGAGATTTGGACTTAGAACATTTGAATTTTCCTAAGGCAGAAAGCTGTGGGGGGAAAATTGGAATTTTAACCTAGATGTTCTACCTCCAAGTCTAATTTTCTTCCTTTGTACCATATTGTGGTCATTGTTCAGTCACTAAGTCATGTCTGACTCTTTGCCACCCTGGCAGAGTAGCCTATCAAGCTCCTCTGTCCATGGGATTTCCCAGACAAGAATACTGGAGTGGGTTGCCATTTCCTTCTCCAGGGGATCTTCCTGACCCAGGGATTGAACCTGAGTCTTCTGTATTGCAGGCGGATTCTTTACCACTGAGCCACTGGGGAAAACCCCATACAATTTTACTGGCTTTTAAATGGTTGTTTTTGAGGGCAGTAGTGTACAAGAGTTGCGTGGTTTAAGAAGATATAAGGAGAGCCTGGTTATTTCCCTGGCTTCCAGAACAGCCTTCCTTGATGACAGATGTTCTGTGGGAGGGCTGAGCTTCTGCTGGGCTCTTCTGACCCCTTCCCCTTAGCTTGGGGGAATGTCCACTGAACTGAGTCAGGGTTCCCCCTTCTCAGTGCATACTGAGGAAATGTGATGCAGGGTAGTCTCCTTTTGATCACTGTTTTCTCTTGCTTAGTAATTCCTATTGTGCAACATTATAGTGGGAGCTTGCTTCATTACTTAGTAATTTCCTTTAACAGTAGAGCTGAACTAGAGACAGTCAGCCCTCTTCTCGTTTTCCTGTTGCTAAATATAAAATGTAAGATGAAGTTTTCCTGTTATTCAAAGGAAAGGAACTTAAGTCCTTAAAACTGAAGCTTAGAGAAAAAACTAAGAGGGAGAATTTACCAAGATGCCAAGATTAGCAGGTATGTACCACAAAAGGCTTAGAAGAATCAACCAGCAGAGAGATTTGTTCATTAGTGATTCTTTCTCTGGACTTGGACTAGGCACTGAAGTGATACAAGCAAATATGAGATGTCATCCCAGTCTTCAGGACCCTTCAGTTCAGTTCAGTTCAGTCGCTCAGTCGTGTCCGACTCTGCGACCCCGTGAATCGCAGCACGCCAGGCCTCTCTGTCCATCACCAACTCCCGGAGTTCACTCAAACTCACGTCCATCGAGTCAGTGATGCCATCCAGCCATCTCATCCTCAGTCGTCCCCTTCTCCTCCTGCCCCCAATCCCTCCCAGCATCAGGACCCTTATGCTCTTCTAATTCATGGGCAACAACCTTTCTTGAAAGCCCTTTAGTAAATAATTTAGCCTTTGCAGTTTATTCCTTCTCTGAAAGTAGCCATCACTACATGTAAGCAAATGAATATAGTTGTGATCTACTGAGTAAGGGCACTGCCACTGGAATTTCATGAATTTTTACATTTCAGGAACTAGTATTCTGAAAACATTTTTTCCCAATCATTTAAACACGTAAGAATTACTATGTCAAACTAAAAATTCCCTCAAAGGAAACAATCAACACAATGAAAATCCCCCCTAAGGAAAGGGGAAACATTTGCAAACCTTATATCGGGTAAGGGGTTTATATGTGCTTCATTATTAGCAGACCGAATAACAAAATCTGCCCACGGGTCGAATAGGGTCTAATAACTACCATGGTTTTGTAGTGATGCGTATGAATGATAGTCTGAGATACCTGTGGCAGCTGAGATGTAAACATAAGGGGATTTCTATAGATGACAAAGTCGCAGAGCCTGGTGACAACTGCTGTGGTTCGTTGCCTTCATTGGTAATTAGAAGAAAACCTAAATCTTGGTCAGAGCTTCTAGAAGCAATTTTAAAAATGTTTCTTGTTTTCCGTCCAAGTTCACTGATTCTCTGCATCCTATGCACAGCATCACTGGAGAAACTTTGATCTCAGGTTAAGAGCTCTTGGGAAGTCAAAGAGAATGTGGAGAAATGGGGAAGTTAGAAGGCCCTCATCTTTGAGAACACAATTTTAATAGAGATGAGAAGACAAGGGAAACTGAAGAGCATTGATTCAGCAATGTTGGGTCCCAAAGTGTCTCCCAAAGGGCAGGGAGAGACTGACGAAAGAGGCCAGACAGACTAATCCAACGGCTGTTGCCTTAAGTCACTCATTTTTGAGCTGGTTTCATACGAAGCAAAAGCTAACTAATGCAGGGGGTAATGTACTTTCCAAATTTATATTTCCTGGCAATTTTCCATATTCCATGAGTTCTCCAAGAGTAATACACCGTGTGTTAAGATAACAACTATTCTTAGTATCCAGAGAGATTCTTTCGAGTTGTATTTTCTTAGTGTCACGTTACACCTCCTGGGCTTCAAAAATTCATCTGCTCTTGGCATGCTACAAGATCACACGTGGGCCTCAATGCCTACTGCTTCACAAGTCATTTCTTCCCATAACCAGTGACAAGGCTCCACAAATATGTGTTAATTACCCTTTAACATTCCATAACCACAGAAGTTTCTTTGGGTTTGAATGTTCTTCTGAAGAAAGACCCCATTCTTGTCACAGTGATCAGCCTCAGGCAGCCATGGATCACCGCCTAGCTTTGCAAACTTAGACAAATTACTTAACTGACTTATTTTGGTTCTCAGTGTTTCTACCTATGAGGTGAAAATAAAAATAACTGTACTTACCTTACAATGTTGTCAACAGAATTCGAGTTAGTAAAGGGCTTTCCAGTTGGTACAGTGTGGGAAACGCAAGGGTTTGATCCCCGGGTTGGGAAGATCCCCTGGAGTAGCAAATGGCAGCCTGTTCCAGTATTCTTACCTGGAAAATTCCATGGACAGAGGAGCCAGGCAGGTTATAGCCCATGGGGTCGCAAAGAGTCAGATGCGACTGAGCACAGCACATAGCTCAAAAGTAAAGTACTTAGAATCTGGTGTGTAGCAGAGCTGCCACATTGTTATATTTCAGTGTTCCAATTTCTCTGCTTTATCTTCCTGTCTGGACTTATCAGTTTTTTTTCCTCTTTCATCTCTCTGTAGGGAGAACAGGATACTAACCTAATAGGCTATTTCAAGTAACCACAATCTTCTTGGAAATTCAGACTCCAGGAATTCAGCATTTATGCTGCTTCAGAAGCTGTGTAATGATTGCTATAAAGAAAAAGTCGGAAACATTTTTCCCTTTTAAATGGTCAAAGTTTTTCAAGCAAGGACTGGAAAGTGTCTTCAAAGCCAGTAACATTTTTCAAGTTAAAATTTTACAACTTAAAAGTCTTTCAAAATTCCAGTGGGCCCTGTTCCCTCTTAATGAGATTTTGCTGGGTGGTAGTGGGGTGCACAGGAAAGCCCAGCCAGGGCTGGGCCAGTTCTGGCAGCATGTGGAGTGAGCAAGTGTGCAGGAGGCTCACAACTCAAATAGACATTCACTTCAGTTCAGTTGCTCAGTCGTGTCCGACTCTTTGTGACCCCATGAATTGCAGCACGCCAGGCCTCCCTGTCCATCAACAACTGCCAGAGTTCACTCAAACTCATGTCCATCGACTCGGTGATGCCATCCAGCCATCTCATCCTCTGTCGTCCCCTTCTCCCCCTGCCCCAATCCCTCCCAGCATCACAGTATTTTCCAATGAGTCAACTCTTCGCATGAGGTGGCCAAAGTATTGGAGTTTCCTTCCAAAGAACACCCAGGGCTGATCTCCTTCAGAATGGACTGGTTGGATCTCCTTGCAGTCCAAGGGACTCTCAAGAGTCTTCTCCAACACCACAGTTCAAAAGCATCAATTCTTCGCCGTTCAGCCTTCTTCACAGTCCAACTCTCACATCCACACATGACCACTGGAAATACCATAGCCTTGACTAGATGGACCTTTGTTAGCAAAGTAATGTCTCTGTTTTTGAATATGCGATCTAGGTTGGTCATAACTTTTCTTCCAAGGAGTAAGCATCTTTTAATTTCATGGCTGCAGTGACCATCTGCAGTGATTTTGGAGCCCCCCAAAATAGAGTCTGACACTGTTTCCACTGTTTCCCTATCTATTTCCCATGAAGTGATGGGACTGGATGCCATGATCTTCGTTTTCTGAATGTTGAGCTTTAAGCCAACTTTCTCACTGTCCTCTTTTACTTTCATCAAGAGGCTATTTAGTTCCTCTTCACTTTCTGCCATAAGGGTGGTGTCATCTGCATATCTGAGGTTATTGATATTTCTCCCGGCAATCTTGATTCCAGCTTGTGCTTCTTCCAGCCTAGCGTTTCTCATGATATATTCTGCATAGAAGTTAAATAAGCAGGGTGACAATATACAGCCTTGACATACTCCTTTTCCTATTTGGAACCAGTCTGTTGTTCCATGTCCAGTTCTAACTGTTGCTTCCTGACCTGCATATAGGTTTCTCAAGAGGAAAGTCAGGTGGTCTGGTATTCCCATCTCTTTCAGAATTTTCCACAGTTTATTGTGATCCACACAGTCAAAGGCTTTGGCATAGTCAAATAGACATTAGTGCTAGATAAAATGGAACAAAATGCTTTTAAATGTATAGTTGAATTCTAAATAAAATATATTTCCTACATGTTAAAAAAATTGTCCTTCATAAACTGAGGAAACCAGAAAGCAACCACTGGGAACCTATGGCCTGAGGGAGGTATGAGACCAGGTGTGGGTCTCGAGGGCTGGGGTATAACATATCACACACACACGCACACACACACACATGCGCACACACCACGCACAGGTGCTTGGAAATGTGGCCCTGGACTGATAGGAGTCAGGGAGTTGGAACTGACCCGGTTGTTTTTTTATTTTTTCTCCTCTAATAGTTTTATTGGGTCCTTTTTTCTAGTTTCTTGTTCTTATTCATGGTGTCCTATCTTAATCCCAGTGCCCAAGACATCTGTAAAGGACTGTGCCTCTGTGAAAGGGAAACCAGGAAAAAATGTACTCTCTGATCCAGAATCAGACAAACGTGTAGTTTGCTTGATGCACTGGGTGGAAATGGGAGATGGGCTGGGGATCACAGGTGAGGAGAGTGGGTTCTTGATCAAAATTCAAAATCTGTGTCACATGAGTGTATAAAATGGATTTACGCTCACAAGTTGTGTGGGATTCAAAGTTAATAAAAGTAACATAAAAACTCATCACCAATTTTGTTAGAAGAGTTACAAATATCTTCTCCCAAACTGTGGGCTGTCTTTTAATTCTATTTATAATGGCTTTATTATACAAATGTGGTTGACTCTTTTGCTTTATGGTTTGGGTTTTTAATTCCTCCTTTAAGAAATCCTTCTCTACCATGATATCATAGAGACAATCTCCTACAATTAATTTCTTCTGAATTTTTTTTAGCCTGCAACAGGTAGTTTTAAAAAAATATTTATCTAATTGAAGTATAGTTGATTTACAATGTTGTGAATTTCTTCTCAGAATTTTTAAGTGTTCACATTTAGATCTTGAATCCAACTACAAGTTAATTTTCCATATGGCTTTGGATATGGTTTGAGGTAGGGATCTAATTTTAGTTTTTCCATCTGGATAGTTAATTGTTCCAGAGTTTTTAACTCAACAGTTTTCCCTTACAGATAGACTTATGATGCCATGTTGGTCATATACCAATTTCTTCAATATACATGTGATTATTTGCTATTTCCTTCCATTAGTTTATCTGTTCATCTCTCTGCCAAATTTATTACTGTATCTTTATAATAAATCTTAATATTTGGTAGTACAACTTCCCTCTTCTTATTGTTATGAACTGTGAAGAGTCTGAGAAATTTATCTGTTTGCAAGCTATTGAGTTAGCCTGTCACTGGTTCATGGATACAAGTAGAAGACATGTGAAGCTGGTGAGTCAGAGGCAAAGGACTGTATTGCTCACAGCACAGCAGGCAGCATAAGCTTTACATTCACCTCAGTTACCTTTGCCCCCAAGTTCCACAAAAATCAAACCTGAATCAGATCAAGCTTCTCCATCTTCCTTACCACCTTACATGACCTGTAGGGCACAAAGAAACATGTTAAACACAATGAGGAGGCAGTTAGCAGAATTCACAATGTGGGAAACCCTATGGGACAAATCATTCCATTTGGAATAGATTTAAAAACAAACAAAAAAAAAGGATGAAGAATTTACAAATTAAAAGATATTTTAAGAGACCTGTTAACCAAATACAGTAAGTGGATACTATTTGAACCCTGATTCCAACAAAGAGAGGCTTTCCTGGTGGCTCAGATGGTAAAGAATCTGCCTGCAATGCAGGAGATGCTGGAGATATGGGTTCAACCCCTGGGTCAGGAAGATCCCCTGGAGAAGGGAATGGCTACCCTCTCCAGTATCCTTGCCTGGAGAATCTCATGGACAGAGGTGACTGATGGGCTACTATAGTCCATGGGGTTGCAAGGAGTCAGACACAACTGAGCAAATAACATACTTTTTTTTCAAGCAAAGACTAAATAGTACATATGAGACAAATGACTGGTTTGCACATTGACTATGTAATTGATGATGTTAAGGAGTTGTAAACATTTTAAAGTGTAACAAAAGTAATATGGTGGTATGTGTGTGTGTGTATGTGTGTGTCAGTGTGTCCTTATCTTTTATAGATATATACTGAAATAATTACAGATACAAAGATAGGTCTGGGATCTGTTTCAGGATTGTCCTGTAGAGAGATAGGGCAAGAGGGAGATTTCAATGCGATGGGACTGGCCATGATTTGCTACAGCTGGGTGATGGGCATTGGGAGGCTCATTGTATGATTCTTTGTATACATTTGAAATTTTCTTATCAGCTATGGAGCTACATTTCATTCTTGCCACCTAGAGATTTAAGGAAAATAGCTAAGGTGAAATAGTTCAGAACAATGTATTTGAAGGACACAATCAGGTCTCGTCATCTCTGTAAACTGCAACTGTAACTTTCTTTTGGAAGTTGCACAACGCTGCTTTGAAATAGTTACAGATGATTATTTGACCTGGAGCCAAATCTTGGCTCTCGGTGCCTGAGTCCGTTATGGACCAGGTTCACGGCAAACACCAAAAGTGGCCTTCTTTGGACACAAATGGGAAGTGGTCAGTGTTTCGAAAATTTTAATTTCATGGACCCACACAAGTAAGCCAGGCCAAGAGGAACTAGATTCCCCAACACTGCTCTCCACCCTGGTCACCATGTGCTCATGTTGGAGGGCCTCATCTCTCCAGACAGGTACCTTTCTCCTCCAGTGAATCTAAGTAGTTACTGCCCTGTGCTTACATGGGTCGGAGAAGGCAATGGCAATCCACTCCAGTACTCTTGCCCGGAAAATCCCATGGGCGGAGGAGCCTGGTAGGCTGCAGTCCATGGGGTCNCTCATCTCTCCAGACAGCTACCTTTCTCCTCCAGTGAATCTAAGTAGTTACTGCCCTGTGCTTACATGGGTCGGAGAAGGCAATGGCAATCCACTCCAGTACTCTTGCCCGGAAAATCCCATGGGCGGAGGAGCCTGGTAGGCTGCAGTCCATGGGGTCGCACAGAGTCGGACAAGACTGTAGCGACTTAGCAGTGGCAGCAGCAGCAGCTTACATGGGGAAGTCTCTAGAAGGAACGTTATTTTAATTCTTGCTTCCCATCTGCCTAGAGTGTGACATCTTGCTTTCAATAGTTGAGTTACTCAACACAAAGTGTGTTGGTAGCAAGAACAGGACAGAGGGATGATGCAGGGAAATGGCATGCAAACAGCCTCCCAGAGTCAAATTATTCTGAACAAAAATGTTAGGAGTTTGAATTTGATGTTCTTGAAAAAGACAAGGCCAAAACGGGATATCACAGAACTGTCTGCC
This sequence comes from Oreotragus oreotragus, assembly GCA_006410675.1. Taxonomy (NCBI): domain Eukaryota; kingdom Metazoa; phylum Chordata; class Mammalia; order Artiodactyla; family Bovidae; genus Oreotragus; species Oreotragus oreotragus. The sequence goes on along the minus strand of SJYX01024289.1, from coordinate 117,854 downwards.
CATAATTCAATCCCTTGACTATTACAATGCAGCAATCATGTATGTCCATATGGATTTCCTCGCTAGACTACCTGAGGTCACAAATGCAAGCTTATTGTCACTATCCAGAAAAGTGCCTGACTCATGGCAAAATTCAAGCATGACTCAATCAGTGAACATATAACGAATACACAAATAGCTCTGAGGAAGTAGAAATTATAAATACGATTTAGATGCCATCCTCTCAAAATCTCTTTAAAGTGGCACACATGCATTTGCTTCATTACTTATTTCTTTTTAAAACCATGTTTCCAGTGTCAAGAAATAATAATACTTTCCTTTAATAGCATGATGATAGAATTAAATCAATGAGACAGATTAATGAGAGGTAATGACAATGTTTCTTATGGGAGAGAAGAATAAAGGTCTCTCGATTTCAGAAACACCATGAAGAAAAAACCCAAACAGTTGCCCTGCATTTCCTCCTCCAAGTCAGGCTTTCAGACTTCACTTGGGATTTGTTCTTTCCAGGCACCAAGAGAAGACGGACTGCCATCCCTGCATCAAACTGTACTGTCTTCCCCAAGCAGGCTCAGGGAGAGGCGGCTGCTACACAGCGCTCAGCCCCCATTTCTGCCTTCCACCCCTGCAGAGCACACAGGTGTTTCCCGACATCTGCATGTCACCCCGTTCTACCTTTCTCATACCCAGTGTCAGCACCTGTACCCTTGCTCCAGGCTATAAGGTTAGGCGGGATAGGAACCTAAGGCTGCCTGTCTCTGTGGTACAAAATGTTTTCCCCCATCTCAGACATTAGGTCTTTTAAGAGGGCTAGTTAAGCATTCTTCCAAAGAGAACTGCTGATGCTTTATTATTGCTGATGGTGCCCTTAATGGATTTTTATATAAAGACCTGCAGCATGAAATGACCTCAGAGACCATTTAGTAAAATCTCTTTATTTTAAAAATGACAAAATTATCACCCCAAGTCCATAGTTTACATTAGTATTCACTTTTGGTTTTGTACATTCTATGGATTAGGACAAATGCATGTATAATGACATGTATTCACTATTACAGTATCAATACAGAAAATTTTTTTTACTGCCATAAAAATCCTCCGTGCTCTGCCTACTATTCCTCACTCCTTCACTGATCTTTTTCTTGTTTCCACAGTTCAGATGATAATGATGCATTAATTTAGGTTCACTGATGGTAACAAATGTACCACTCTGGTGGGGGGTGTCGAGAATGGCAGAGGCTGGCATGCACCTGGGCAAGGTGGGTATGAGACATCTCTGTATCTTCCTCTCAATTTTTTCTGTGAACCTAGAACTGCCCTAAAAAAATAACAAAGTCGTAAAAAAATAACAAAATGGAGACTTTGGGAGGCTAAGTTATCTGACCAAGGTCACAGAGCTGGTTCCCAGTGGACCAGACTGAATGCAGGGGGCTTATGTGGCAAGTTTTATGCACCGCACAGCTACCCTGCATCTCATAATACCAAGAAAAAGTCAAGAGATACTTGGAAATAGAGGAGGATCGCCTCTAGTTCCAACTGAGTCACCCACTCATTGCTCATGGGGAGAACTGGGGCAGGTACTGAAATTTACACCTGGGTGCTGTTTTAACCCCCCCACCCCACCCCAACCACACGCACCAGCGCCTCCACACTTCTGCCCTTGCTGTGCTCTGCCTGGAAGACTTCATTCTCCATCTTCAGCTGCTACTTGCTCCTGAAGGGGAAGCCTCCTCTGGGCAGAATGAATTCCTTTCTCACAGTTCTCAACTCTGAGTACTTTGCAAATAACTCAGTCATAGAATATGTAAATACTGTACTCAATGGTTACTTATTAGCCCTCCAATTAGACTCTGAGCTCCATTAAGCAGGACTAGATCTTAAATTACCTTCACATTTCCAGAGACAACCTTTGTGATGGAGTACCATTTATGTGCTCAGATCTAAAATTTCTTTTTTCTGGAGTACAGTTTAAGACTAGAAAACATTATCAAACAAAAATAAATATCACTTCTACAATGAAGCAGCTGATAGAATATATGGAATATTGTACATTTAAGAGTGCTGGTAGGGGACAAACTATGTTATTGTGAGGATATACAGATATTCTTTCCTTCACATTAGAAACATGATTGACAACAGAACTGTAATTTTTCATTGTTCTGAAACTGCTAATAACCATTCAAGTTAAGAATAATAGGCAATCATTTGCTTTAAAAATAAAAGAATCACACAAAATATATAAAGAACAGTTTGGTCCTTGGTCATGGTACTTGCTGGGAGTCATTTTGGAAGGTTATAAGGCCATCAGTGATGAGGAGGCACAGATCAAATAATGAACCTGGAAACGTCTGGTTTTAGATTGTGATCACATAAAAACAAGGCAAAAAAAAAAAAACAAAACCAAGGTCAGTCATGAAGTTATTGCTTATAAACCAAGATTACATTTAAATGTACTAGAGCGAAAAAAAAATATTATAATAATCTACTTTGCAAGTGTCAAATAACCAACTGTTTGATTCAAGATTTTAAAAAAGGAAATGAACACACACTACACAAAGATGGTTAAGCTGTTTTTTCTACCACCTACATAATGTATAATGGTGCATAATTAGAAATAAAGTTTTAGATCAAAAAACTTCACCTTTTTAAAGTATCTTTTGCTCCATTTTATAGGTTCCTGTGATTTGTATTTTCCCTAAAACACAACATTTGCTCTATTCATTTATCTCATAAGGACTTGATAGAAATGCAAATATATACATATATAAAAGTGGCTAGCTTAGATATGACAGCCCAGAATTTAGTAATTGTATAGGCTTTATGGCTGTTTCACTTACATATAAAATGAATTTTAGAGGACAAACATATTTGGTATTTATTCTAATGAAAGCTTATTAATCACAACATGTTTTGTGAAGGTTATTTTTAAAGCCTTCATTTTTAAAATTCAGATGATGTCCAGGCTCAGCCTTTTAAAAGGAATGTTGGTTTGTTAGATTGGGCCATCTTTCTTTATTTCCCTTAACATTCAAACATAAAATAAGGAGGAATGCAGGTCTATTAAAAAATAAAATACTTGTAGCAATATTTTAAATTATTTGGCCCTCAAAAACATTGCTTAAGAAATCAAGTTCAGCTTAGTTGTAGGTAAATGTAATTATGCCCGAGGCTGGGATGGTCTACTCTCCTTTTGGCTGGAGGTTATACTTTTGTGGCTGGAAAAAATGCTCTTCAATAGCACTAACTAGTTCATCTAGTTCTTTCTTCAGATGCTCGGGATCACTGCAAAACAAGGGGGAAAATAATTTCAGGTCAGTGGATTTATTCTGGAGCATGTTTTAAAGACTCCCAATATCAAGCAACACTGATTATTTACTCTTAAGTGAAGAGTTAAATCAGACAGGACTCCAGTTACTTAAGCATGGGAACACATCTGTGGCGTGGATTAAAAAGCCCATGAGACAATATTCATTATTTTCCCCAGAGGCTTCCCCAAGGTCTCTACTAAAAATAAAACCACACCTTTGCACTTCTTATAAGATTTTTTTTTTGGCCATGTGAGGCGTGTTGGATCTTAGTTCCCTGACCAAGGATTGAACCTCTGCCCCCTGCACTGGAAGTGCAGAGTCTTAGCCACTGGGCCACCAGGGAAGTCCCACAGGAACTTTCAAAACACACAATCTGTAGCCTTGCGTCCCTAAAAGTTCTGCAGGGTCCATACCTAACAGAGCAGAGAAAACTTTCATGACTCCAGTTGTCATTAAATCCCATTGAACTGTTATAAGATATCTCCTGCAAGTCCTTGGTCTTGCAGGACATGAATGTTCCTGATCCTGTCTGTCTTCAAACTATTGGGAGCTTGGCTGAAGCCTCATGTATAAAGCCTTCCCAGGATGGAAGAGATGGTGAGCCTCCTGGTGGGCCTGCTGGTCACGCACCAGGAACTCAGACCAAATCTTTTTAATTTTACTTTGGGAACAAAAAAGTCACAACTAAAGTATAAACAAAAATCTAGGGAACTAGATCTATTTAACGAAATCAAGATTTTAAGCATGTGAAAAATACTAATTTATGTGCAAACAATTGGAGGGTTGATTAATAGATAAAACAGACATAATTAGACATGTGTCTAATTTACGTGTCAGGCTTATGTATCAGGCTTCGAGCTGATGTTACTGTATTTAAAACCAAGAAGTTCAATAAAAGAAATTTAAATCCCTCAATTCAAACTTTTAATACTTTATACCTGACCATCTTTAACAAAATGGGCAATCTTTGTAATTAGTTAAGATAATCTTTGCATTGTAACAGTTAACCAGTACAACTAAAACAATCCATTTTATTACAGACAGTAATTCTGGCTCTATTACTTACTAGCTCTGTGCCCTTGGGTGAGTGACTTGACCTTTCAAAGGCCCAGATTCCTCACTTGTAAAACGGAAATAAAGACTATCCTCTCAAGAGAGTTGTATAGATTGAGATAAATTATATAAAGCAATTAGCACAACCTGGCCCAAAAACCTCAATAAATGTAGCTATCATTATAATTATTTTTATCCCTATTGGTAGCATATAAAGTAATTATGCTTCATAAATATATATGAATTAAACAAGTCTTTTTTTCCTTCTCCAAAAATGTGCTGTGCTTTGAGGAAAATAACAGCTCTCAGGAAGGCACACTGACTAATAATTACTGCGTTTTTGTTTTTTTTTTAAAAACAATATCCATTAAACTAAAACTCATCAATGAATTTAATTTACTATGTATCTCCTGCTGGTTTTGTTTATCTGTTAGAACCCGGCTAATAATTATTACCTAATTTTTGAGACAGTAAGAGAGGTTCTTTGTTCTTAGGAGATGAGTATTAAAGTCTGCAACTTATTTTCAAATGGCTGAGAAAAATATGAGAGCAAATATTGCCAAACATTAGCGACTGCTGAGACGCTATGGCTTTTGGCCTGCTTGAGTAGTTTTACTGGGAACAGCCACGACCTCTCTGTTATGTCTGTGGGTACTTTCCATCCACAACAGTAGAGCTGCATGCTTGTAACAAGGATTGTGTGGTCTGTAAACCCTAAGATAGTTACTATTTGGCTCTTCACAGAAAGTCTGCCAACCTCTAGTCTATATGAGGAGAATGTGCTTATTCACTAGACTATTTCTACATTTCTATAGGTTTGAAATTTTTCAGAATAAAAAGTTGGACAAAACTAAAGACATCAAGGGAATTCCCTGGTGGTCCAGTGGTTTAAGACTCTGTGCTTTGACTGGCGAGGGTGCAGATTCAAACCCTGGTCATGGAACTAAGATCTTATAAGTCATGTGGCATGGCCAAAACCCCCCGAAAAACAATAATCATAATTTAAAAAAAACAAAGACATCAACCCCAACAAAAAAGTTTAAAAATAGTACTTGTATTTGAAAAAAGATGTTCAATTCTAAAGAGTTAGTGGGTTGTGGAATTCTACAAATTAATAGAATTCGTGATGTAAAATATATTGATAATATTTAGCATTATCAGAAAATAAGGAAACCTTAGCCATGGCTTTATGGCTGTTGTGATAGGTATGTTGATGCCTTGCTTGAGTCCAGACATCATATCTATGAAATAATGCCCCAGTTTTCTGATCCTGTCTGTCTTCAAACTATTGGGAGCTTGGCTGAAGCCTTGTGTGTAAGGCTTTCCCAGGATGGAAGAGATGGGGAGCCTCCTAGTGGGCCTGCTGGTCACTTACCAAGTACTCAGACCCTCTCTTTATCTGTTCAATTTTACTTTGGGAACAAAAAGGTCACAACTAAAGTATAAACAAAAATCTAGGGAAGTAGATCTCTTTATCAGAATCGAGATTTTAAGCATGTGGAAAATACTCACTTATATGCAAACAACTGGAGGGGTGATAATAGATAAAACAGACTTATAATTAGACATTTCTCAATGATGATAATAAAAGGGCAAACTTTCAAAGTATCTTCAGCAATTTAGGAACTAATATTTGAATTACAATTTGAGTTAGTCCACTCAATAAGCCATGTGAAAAATGTAAATACCATAGATCCTTGAGTAGTAAGTTATACTGTTATTATAAAAGAAAGTTGTTTTTTTTTTTTTAAACATTACATATATTTTCACAGGATAATGAAAAGGAAAAGATAAATATAGAGAGAAAATAGATCTTTTTGGTTTTTAAATTTTTTGTCCATGCTTCATGGCATGTGGGATCTTAGCTACCCAACCAGGGATCAAACTTGAACCTTCTGCAGCAGAAGCACAGTTTTAACTACAGGATCGCCAGGGAAATTCCCTGAATATAGATCTTTAAATTAGACTTAATGTTCATTTGTTTTCAAAACAGTGAGTCACAGAAATATGGAAACACTAAGTAAGAATGAGAAATGAGAATTATTCAGAAGAGTCGGGGCTCATTTGGATGTAGCTTGCTATTTTCTTTATGATAAACTCCCCGACAGGTGAATATTCTGAGTTCTTGTACTCAAGGTTTATAGTTTTGTTTTACTATTTCTTGGTTTGCTGTCAGCACTCACTTCTCCCTGATTAAGGGAAGTCCAACTGCAACAAATCTTCCCCAGCCCCTCTAACCTGCTACATTTATTTAATCTGTCATTGGCTGGCTAATTTAGGATGCTCAGAAAATTTCCTTTGCTCTTATTTCCACATAATGGAAATTTGGCTCACAAGCCAGAAAAACCCTCTGATCAACGCTCTGGGGTGTATGTGCCATCACCACCTAGACAGACGTATGCTGTCCACTACAGCAGCCACTAGTAACAGGTGGCTGTGGTGCACTTGCAATGTGGCTGGTGCAAATGAGGAGCTGAACTGAAATTTCAAATTGCATATGTGGCTCACATTTTATTTCTGTTGGATAGCACTGACTTAACTCACTTTTAAAAAAATTTCCTGATTTTGAACTGTATTCTGAATAGAGAAGTGAAAGCTAAGCGACTGTTAAATGTGTAATATTATATTTACATGTGCTAGCTACATGTACCATGGCTGATACAGTTCCAAAATGTTACAGGTGCTGGAAACTGAGTGACTCAAACCGTTTCAGTTCAGTCGCTCAGTTGTGTCCTATCCTTGCGACCCCATGGATTGCAGCACGCCAAGCTTCCCTGTCCATCACCAATTCCCGGAGCTTACTCAAACTCATGTCTGTCGAGTAGGTGATGCCATCCAACCACCTCATCCTCTGTCAACCCCTTCTCCTCTTGCTTTCAATTTTTCCCAGCATCAGGATCTTTTCCAGTTAGTCAGTTCTTCCCAGCGGGTGGCCAAAGAATTGGAGTTTCAGCTTCAGCATCAGTCCTTCCAATGAATATTCAGGACTGATTTTCTNCTTGCTTTCAATTTTTCCCAGCATCAGGATCTTTTCCAGTTAGTCAGTTCTTCCCAGCGGGTGGCCAAAGAATTGGAGTTTCAGCTTCAGCATCAGTCCTTCCAATGAATATTCAGGACTGATTTTCTTTAGGATGGACTGGTTTGATCTCTTTGCAGTCCAAGGGACTCTCAAGAGTCTTTTCCAACACCTCAGTTCAGAGGCATCAGTTCTTTGGCACTCAGCTTTCTTTATAGTCCAAACTTTTTACAAGATCACAAAACATGACCTTGAAGCTACTAGACCATCAGCTCTTTGGTGGTGAGGACACTTTCTGCTGTGGCTCTTTATCTGCCCCCAAACCCAGCATGATTTACACACAATGGATGCTCAAAGATATTTGTTGAATGGATATGTAATTGACTGGATGGATTTCATTAATTTAATCCATTAATTCATTAATGGATTTTAATTCATTTGTGCCAGGGACATGGAGAAAAAGTCACTGGTGCCAGCCTCAAATAAAAAGTACTAGAAAAAGGAAATTCATTATATTACTGAAATTAGGAAGTTTTCCCATACAGGGAAATTTTAGAAGGAAATAAGTAGGAAGAAAGCACTCCTGTTCCTCGACACTTCAAACAGCTGTTAAATCACAATATTGCTGCAGGTTCTGAAACAACATTCTTACTTAAACTACATACTGGACAGATGAGCTATTTTATTTAGTGTCTGCAGAGAATTTAGGAAGTTTAAGGAATAAAAACTACAGCTGCTGCCATCCATACCTATTTCCAGGGGGCGCACACAGCTCCAAATAGTACTTGATTTTGGGCTCTGTCCCACTGGTCCGCATGGTGGCCACGCCTCCATTAGCAAAGCTAAAGGTGATCATCTGGCTGCTTTTACTAGTTGGGAGAATCTAGGAATTAATTTTCATGTTATAAATTTATTAGTAAGTAGCAACATAAGTTGTTTTTTACCTAATATTTTTCCTCAAATAAGCAAGAAAGTAAATGCAAAAAAAAGAAGAACACATTTGAGGAAGTCAGAAAATATACTTGGTATAAACGAAATAAATAATAATAAGGCAATTTGTGAAAATAAAGTAACTTTGTATACTACTTTTTACCTCTGTAGTTTTATTAAAGCTACTAAAAGTTTTTCTAAAATCGAAACACACCCTTTCACAAGAAATTGCTTTAAACCGATTAACAATGCATTACAAAACCCCACAAAACAAGGAAATAGGCTTATTTCACTTTCAGAAGCTTCTGGTATATGCATCATGGCTGACTGCTCTGCAAGCTCTACTGAAGTGACCGAAGTATTGAAATAAAGAAGCACACAAGGGCGAAGCGGCAGCAGCTGTTGAGGGGTTTGCCAACCGATCGAGGCAGTCAGAAACCAGATGAAGGGGCGGGAGGGACCTGCGGGAACACAGGACAATGACCGGGGGGCGCCTACAACAGGCGGACAAGAACCGAGTCAGGACACTCTGCAGAGCCCTGGCAAAGCTCACTAACCAGGGCACCAGGTACTGCAAAGGGCAGGCATGAGGCAAAGGCAGACAAAGGCAGCATCTGAAAGGAGCTACTGGATCCTCCCAGATCCTCAACTTCTACCCATGTGGTCAACAAACCACCTCACCAGGAGACGGCTTAAAATCTCTGGTATAACTGAAACAGAAGAGCTTAGAAGTTGGGGGACACTGGGCATCATGGAAGGCAGGGCATGGAGAAAACCGAGAGTAACTCCGAGGCCCCACACTCAACACTAGCACCCCTCCTCCCAGGCCCCATGGACCTCTCCAGCACTTCCAGGGACTCAGCATCCCAGCTTATTACCCTTAGGCAGGAGACTAGGGTGACAGCGAGGCCTCCCCAGAAGACCTTGAAGGAAATAAAGACAATTCATAGGAAGAAAGATCTACATCAAAAAAAAAAGCTTCAATTAATATCCTTAATAGAGATAAGATATAATATACATGAAACAAGATATTACTTTTAATAGAGGGAAAAAGAGCTGAAATGTTCAAAGAAGCAGACATTTAATGTTGAGGTAATCTCTCCAAAAAGTAGGAAAGGAGGACACAGATGGGCCATGGGAAGAGAGAAACATGGAAAGCAGAACATCACTCCAGGAGGGCCAGTGTCTACGAACTTGTCAGGAAGGACTTGTCAAGAAGGGGAGGACAGAAAATTCAAGGGAAAGGGTTATTTGGAAAACAACCATCCAGCCCCCTTCTCTGAAAAAAACCAAGTTTCTCAGGACGGAAAGAAATGACTCCACAGGCCAACAAAGACCAACCAAGTGTCCAGAAAAATGAAAGAAAGGAGGCCCATACTAAAAGCTTATCACTGGAATTCTGAACCCAAGGTTTAGTGGAATGTTCCTAGTACTTTCCACAGAGGAAAAAAAAAATTGCACAGAAAGGACTGAACGGGTATGGCATCCTTATCCCTGGATGCAGCACACAGCAGGTTCCAACTATTCCTTGAATAAATGAATGATGGATGCTCCACAGCTTAACAAACATGGAGCAATGCTTTCAAAACTGTGTCAATAAAGTGTGCGGGTAGAGCAAGACATTTTCAGACCTAAACGCCTCTAAAAATTTACCTCTATTCACTTCTTCTTAGGAAGATACTAGAAAATGTGATTTAGGAAGCTAATTATAAAAAGGGGTCCAGGAGCAAGGGATATAACCCCAGAGAGTAGTGAAGGGCATCCCCAGGATGACAGCTGGGCATTCAACCCAGAGAGCAGTGGGCCCTCCCCAGAGAAAGGGGCCAGGAAGGAGGCCACTGGAAACAAGGTGGAACCAACAGAAGCAGCGAATCACTGGACTAGGCAGAACACCCTACTGAAAGCTATCTGAAGGGTGTGGGAAGAACTGGTGAGGAACACACAGAAATCCATGAAGATGAGAGAACAAAGAAGCTATTAATTACAGAAAGAAAATAATTCTTTTTACAGTGTAAGGGGAACCTAATCAAAGTACACTACTTAGCTAAGCAGAAAACAATAGTTAGTTACTAGTCATCATAATACAAACTTGGAATCTGATGTTGCCAAAACCTGCAAGGACAGGGGAGAAGAGTTGTGAATGCTGCAACTCTAAGAACTAAATCCCTATTTCCATCCTTTTGTTATGTTAAGTCACTTTAGTGTCCGACTCTTTGGGACCCTATGGACAGCAGCTTGCCAGGCTCTTCTGACCACGCGATTTTCCAGGCAAGAATACTGGAGTGGGTTGCCATTTCCTCCTCCAGTCTCCATCACAGAGAATTAATAAAGCCTAACCCTGATAAGTCAAAGCATCACCACATGAGCATGTTATTTGGAAATCTGGTGGCAAATACCAGAGAAACAACTAAGAGGGAAGGTGGTTTCTTGACGCATGGCAATGAAATGGCAGGAGGCAGAACTGCCAAGTTTCTTCATAACCCTTTAATACCATTTGCCTTTTAAAAACATATTGTGTGCAAATGTAAATTTAAAAATATAAAAAGGAGACTATTAAAGCAAACCCTTTAATACCATTTGCCTTTTAAAAACATATTGTGTGCAAATGTAAATTTAAAAATATAAAAAGGAGAATATTAAAGCAAATTCCAGCATCTCATAAGGATATTCTTACTCTTCTTCCCCTACCCACTTGCCATAGTTAGCAATACTATCTTCTGCCATATTTGTGCCTTCTTTTGACTCTAGTCGGAGATCCACATGGTAGGAAGAATTTGAACTCATGTGCTATAGCTAGCAACTCCCATATGAATGAATGAATGAGTGTTAGTTGCTCAGTTGTGTGCAACTCTGTGCAACCCCATGGACTATCCCGCCACATTCCTCTGTCCCTGGGATTCTCCAAGCAAGTATACTGGAGTGGGTAGCCATTCCTTTCTCCAGGGGATCTTCCCGACCCAGGGACTGAACATGGGTATCCCACACTGCAGGTGGATTCTTTACCATCTGAGCCACAAGGGAAGCCCCAACAACTCCCATATAGTCAGAGAATAGGGTAAAACTAAGGAGGAAGCTAACAGTGGTTCTCAAGGCTGGACGAGTAACATCAGCATCAACAGGGGACCTATTAGAAAGGCAAATAAGGGTGGGCTGCAGCACTCAGTGTAGAGAATAGGGTAAAACTAAGGAGGAAGCTAACAGTGGTTCTCAAGGCTGGCCGAGTAACATCAGCACAACAGGAGACCTATTAGAAAGGCAAATAAAGGGTGGGCTGCAGCACTCAGTGCTTTAACCTGGCCACCAGGTGATTCTGACGTTTTCTCAAGTTCAACTGCTGAAAGAGAGGAAGAGCCGGATTTGCGATCAGAACACCCGGATTCCACCCAGAGCATCACCAATTAGCTTCTAACCACAGGCAGGTCTTACACTTCTGAGTCTAGTCGTCCCTCGGCACCCATGGAGGGCGCCAGGAGCCCCTGCAGATACCAAAATCCACGGATGCTTAAGTCCGTTATATACACTAGTGCAGTAAGTCGACCCTCAGTGTTCATGAACTGCCTAAGATACCGAGAGCCGACTGTGTCGATTTCCTGCTGTGTTCAAAGACGGCACGGGCTGAGATGACTCGTGAGAATCCCTACAGTTTAGCTCATGTTTTAAAATTATCTCTATATTTTAATAGCTTATTCATAATAATGGCTAAAATCAGCTTCAATTGACTATATGATTAAATCGGTTGAACTATTCAGAGCACAGTGAAAAAGTAAACAGAGAAGACTTTAACTGATAAAAACGTCACTCACAGCTTTCTTATCAGGTTCGTTATCATCATAGCCAGTTGTAAGGTCCCTAATATGAGAAATCTCAAACCTGCCACAAGTTTTTGGATAATGACTCTTCCCATCATAGTTTCTGAGGTTTTCAAATAATTGTTTAATAGTTTCTTGATCATGGCAGATAAAATACGAAGCTCTGGTGATATGGTAGCCATACCTATCAATACAAATGCGGTTAAATGCAAATGAGGAACAAATACTTGTACACACTGTACACGGATCAATTAAACAGTATATTCTAAAACAACCACGACTAATTTCAAAGGAATAATTCAGCATTAAATAAAGAGGTCCAACAATCTACGCCAGGAATCACCACCCTGCTGGTGGCCCTCAGTCTCTATTTGTAAGTAAAAGTTTTATCAGTGGAATACAGCCACGTCATGCCCATTACCTTGCATCTGGTTGTCTTTGCACTAGAAAGGCAGAAATAAGTAATTGCTACAAAGACTAAACAGATGTTTAATGAACACTTTAGCGTTTTTCAACACTGGACATCTAAAAAATCACATTCTTCCCTTAGCCGTTTCTGCAACTAATGTTCTCATTTATGAAGGATTAACGTCATCACGAATGGTAATTACTATTAACTGCTTAAGTAGCAAAAGGAAAAGGTGATCTCTTATTTAGTTTTCATAAGAAATAGAATTCATAACTAAACCAAGAGCATCAGAAAGAATATGAGTACCCCACGTACAAAAAGAGAGCAAAACATTAAAAAATATTCCTGTGTGCGGATGCATGTGAATTGTATCTACTGTGATCATTTCACAATATAGACGTACACTGAATCACTGTGTTGTACACCTGAACTGATTAAAAAAAAAATTACTTCAATTAAATAGTCAATCGAAACTTACTCAACATAGATGGCTTTTAGCTGCTGAGACAAAGACAAATTCTTGGTTGCTAGAAAGCTGGCCAACTCTGCAGTTATGACAGCAGCACTGACTCCATCTTTGTCCAGCACGAAAGGGCAGCACATATATCCTGCAGAAATATGAGTCATACACATATCCTAAGGACTGGGTCCTTTTACACACTGCGGATACACACGTCCATATGCATCCTGCCTGTTGCAGGAGAGGTTGTCAAGGATGTAAATGATTCTCATTCACCACCACTGTATTTAATTCTCATTGTATTTAAGAATCTAGCCCAGTGCCTAGCAGGTCTTTACAAAGTATTTGTTGAGTACAAACTATTATGCATAAATGATATATAAGGATGCATTGTACAACACAAGGAGTCTAGCCAATGTTTTATAATAACTATAAATGAAGTATAGTCTATAAAAATATTGAATCACTATGTTGTAAACCTGAAACTAATATAATATGGATGCACTCAGATGCTCAGTCGTGTCCAACTCTTTGCAACCGCATGGACTGTATCCCGCAAGGCTTATCTGTCCATGGGATTCTCCGGGAAAGAATACTAGAATGGGTTGCCATGCCCTCCAGGGGATCTATTCAACCCAGGGATCGAGCCCTCATCTCTTAGGTCTCCTGCACTGGCAGGCAGGTTCTTTACCACTAGTCCCACCTGGGAAGCCCTCAGTTAAGTTCAGTCGCTCAGTCGTGTCCAACTCTTTGTGACTCCATGGACTGCAGTACGCCAGGGTTCCCTGTCCATCACCAACTCCCACAGCTTACTCAAACTCATGTCCATTGAGTCGGTGATGCCATCCAACCATCTCACCCTCTGTCATCCCCTTCTCCTGCCTTCAATCTTCCCAGCATCAGGGTCTTTTCAAATGAGTCAGCTCTTCGCATCAGGTGGCCTAAGTATTGGAGTTTCAGCTTTGGCATCAATCCTCCTAATGAATATTCAGGACTGATTTCCTCTAGGATGGACTGGTTGGATCTCCTTGCAGTCCAAGGGACTCTCAAGAGTCTTTTCCAACACCACAATTCAAAAGCATCAGTTCTTCGGCACTCAGCTTTCTTTATAGTCCAACTCTCACATCCATACATGACTACCGGAAAAACCACAGCTTTGACTAGATGGGCCTTTGTTGGCAAAANNNGGATTCTCCAGGCAAGAATACTGGAGTGGGTTGCCATTTCCTTCTCCAATGCATGAAAGAGAAAAGTGAAAGTGAAGTCACTCAGTCTGTCTGACTGTTAGCGACCCCATGGACTGCAGCCCACCAGGCTACTCTGTCCATTGGATTTTCCAGGCAAGAGTACTGGGGTGGGGTGCCATTGCCTTCCCCGGTCATCTGCATATCTGAGGTTATTTATATTTATCCTCGAAATCTTGATTCCAGCTTGTGCTTCATCCAGCCCATCATTTCTCATGATGTACTCTGAATGTAAGTTAAATAAGCGGGGAAGCCCTCAACTATGCTTTAATTAAAAAAAGAAAAAAAGGAACAAAAAGAGGAAGTATTTGTAGAATAACCTGTAAGGATAGTCTCCCTTCTAGACAAATTGTCCTCATTTTCCAGGTCTAGCCCTTCAGCTCACACAAAATTGTTTCTAATTGCTCGAGTCAATGCTTATTCTGTCTTCTCTGAATTCCCATCATTTTTGCCAGTACATGATTGACCTTGACAGTGAGCCTATACTCTTTTGTGTGGTTACTAACCTCACTTATATAAACTACTATAGGCTAACATCAGTTCATCCATTTCCTTCAGGGTCAGTGTGTAATTGATAAGCAATAAATATTTGATAAACAAATTTTTGGGCTTCCCAGGTAGCACTAGTGGTAAAGAAGCCACCGGCTAATACAGGAGACATGTGAGAGGAAGGTTCAATCCCTGGGTCAGTAAGATCCCCTGGGGGAGGGCATGACAACCCACTCCAGTATTATTGCCTAGAGGATCCCATGGACAGAGGAGCCTGGTGGGCTATGGTCCATACAGCTGCAAAGAGTTGGACCACTGAAGCAACTTAGCATACATATAGTAGCTTTTGCTAAATAAATAGCTAAAATATCCCCAGCACAAACATATGCATTTCACGTCTCTATTGCTGGCTCTCCTTTTCGCTCTTTTATAGTGATTATTTGAGACAAGTGTTTTCCCATTATCCTGGGTGGTTCTTTCAGGTGATAACCAGTCTGATGGAAGTCCTACAACTGTGGCTTCTCCTTTCTTCTGGACATATCTCTGCAGGGCACTCTCTGATGGGCACTGAACTATATGTGGCCTAGGTATCAACACCACAGTGAGGAAATACTACAGCTCCCCAAGTAGGAGGATCTTCTTAAGCTACTACAGCCGAGTACAAAACATCACTATTCACAGTCATCAGGGGAGAGGATTCACTTCCTTCTATGAATGGCTTGATTATTTGTGAGATATTCTTTTCAGCTAAAAAAAAAATCTGTGACTCCAACCCTGGGGTCAGACAGTTCAGCATTTGCAGAGGGTCACAGAAAAGCAAACTGCATGCTTCTGTTTCACTGTTAACCTTTGAACCGAAATCCAAATCTTTGCCTGTTTATGCGCATTCTATAAATTAACTGATCACATGATCATGGTGATCAACTCTTACCAATAGCTTCTTCAAATGCAAATAAGACATTTTTCCCCTGGTCTATCAGCTGTTTGGCTCGATTTCCCATCCACTTAAAGCCGGTTAATGTTTCCTAAAAGGATAATCCAAGAGAGAGAGAAATGCCTTAGACTTTCTCCAGAGCAAAAGAAAGGGAAAGGGGCAAGTCTCACAAACACTATACCTCAAAGTGAAAGCCCTCCTTCAAGGCGATGGCTCGTAGGATTTTGGAAGAGACGGTGCTGGACAACATGTATAAGTTTTGAAGGGCGCTGTGATCTTGGTTCTTTTCTTTCCAAGAAGTAAAGAGCCACCAGCCCAGGAGGGCCCCCAACTCATTGCCTGAAAACACTTTCCATTCGCCACTGAAAGAAAAAACCACCTATGCATGACAGTAATCTTAAGAGAGTGCTTAACTGTAACTGACAAATAAGGACAGAACAATTAAGCCCAACAAGGCTCCAAGGGGCCTCTGCAGGACTGTTCTCACGATTC
The DNA here is from genome assembly GCA_006410675.1 of Oreotragus oreotragus. Taxonomy (NCBI): domain Eukaryota; kingdom Metazoa; phylum Chordata; class Mammalia; order Artiodactyla; family Bovidae; genus Oreotragus; species Oreotragus oreotragus. The sequence goes on along the minus strand of SJYX01024289.1, from coordinate 101,710 downwards.
TTGTTGTTCTCATTATTCTTGTTTACATAACAGAAGTGGGGCTACCACTGCACAAACATCTGAGCAATCTTAAAGAATGCTAAGCTCTCTCTCAGAATCTGCAGTGCTGAGTAAAAAATTGAAATATATATGCTACTATACTTGGGGGGAATCTTGCCAGCATGTTATCTGTTATGCCCCCCAAGTATAATAGCTTAGCATTCCTTAAGATTCAGCACAGTTCTAACACAGTCTGGACACCAGAAAACAGGCCTGCAACTGTCACTTTGTGAAGTCAAGGTGGTTACAAGCATACCTCATATTTGATCATTGAATCAGTGATGCCATCCAGCCCTCTCATCCTCTGTCGTCCCCTTCTCCTCCTGCCCCCAATCCCTCCCAACATCAGAGTCTTTTCCAATGAGTCAACTCTTACATGAGGTGGCCAAAGTACTGGAGTTTCAGCTTCAGCATCATTCCCTCCAAAGAAATCCCAGGGCTGATCTCCTTCAGAATGGACTGGTTGGATCTCCTTGCAGTCCAAGGGACTCTCGAGAGTCTTCTCCAACACCACAGTTCAAAAGCATCGATTCTCCGGCGCTCAGCTTTCTTCACAGTCCAACTTTCACATCCATACATGACCACAGGAAAAACCATAGCCTTGACTAGGCGGACCTTAGTCGGCAAAGTAATGTCTCTGCTTTTGAATATACTA
>SJYX01024289.1:74919-100934 GCA_006410675.1 Oreotragus oreotragus | reverse complement strand
TAAGGGTGGTGTCATCTGCATATCTGAGGTTATTGATATTTCTCCTGGCAACCTTGATTCCAGCTTGTGCTTCCTTCAGCCCAGCGTTTCTCATGATGTACTCTGCATATAAGTTAAATAAGCAGGGAGACAATATACAACCTTGACGTACTCCTTTTCCTTTTTGGAACCAGTCTGTTGTTCCACGTCCAGTTCTAACTGTTGCTTCCTGACCTGCATACAGGTTTCTCAAGAGGCACGTCAGGTGGTCTGGTATTCCCATCTCTTTCAGAATTTTCCACAGTTTATTGTGATCCACACAGTCAAAGGCTTTGGCATAGTCAATAAAGCAGAAATAGATGTTTTTCTGGAACTCTCTTGCTTTTTTGATGATCCAGCAGATGTAAGCAATTTGATCTCTGGTTCCTCTCTGCCTTTTCTAAAACCAGCTTGAACATCTGGAAGTTCACGGTTCACATATTGCTGAAGCCTGGCTTGGAGAATTTTAATCATTACTTTACTAGCGTGTGAGATGAGTGCAATTGTGTGGTAGTTTGAGCATTCTTTGGCATTGCCTTTCCTTGGGATTCAACATGGCACTGAAGGTCTGGCTCCTCAACAAACCTTTGCCAAGTGCTGAACTTTAAAGGCAGCACCAAACAAAGTACTTTGCCCTCATTAGGCACTGAGTCATTAATTATGATAAAAGTAATGATAAAAGGGAGATTGTAACAAATAAGTTCAATACCAAAGTTCAATACCAAATACACGCTGGCTGGCTGACCCTACATTATGCTTGCCAAACCTGTGGCCCCTGGACTGGTACCTGCTCTGTCAGAGGATCTGACAGAGGTTCAGTGAGATGATCATTTGCAAGATAATTGGGAAACATTTCCAAATACATCCGGTCTCTCCAGAAACGTCTGACTGACACTATATCACACATTATGCAGGTAATCACAATTTATTGTACCTGTCTTGCTTTTCTGCCACAGCAAGTCTATCAGCATCTGGGTCATTTGCTAAAATGATTTTGGCCTTGGTTTTGTCAGCCAAAGCAAAAGACAAAGTCTGAAAAAGAGAGAAAAAGAAGAGAAAAAGATCACTCCAACCAAGAACTGAGCACACTACAGTCTTTAAAAATATTCAGTTCTTTAAGAACTAAAAGAGGTCTTTTCCCAAACCAAGACTGAATCCTAATTCTGGAACTAGTCTTGGTTGGTCACATACTAATTCCTAAGTCAGAGGTCAGATAAGGAGAGCATCAACGCATGACCCACGTGTGCCAGTGGGACTCGCCCAACATCTGACTGTGTTTGTGGCTGGACTGGTTATTTCTAAGCCTGGCCCTGTGATCAACCTCACAGACAAATCAAAATTGACCCTCTGAGTATAACTGTTACCCTAACCTTTAAAAAGTTTAAGTGGGGGCTTCTTTGATGGTCCAGCAGCTAAGACTCTGTGCCCCCAGTACAGCGGGACTGGTTTAATCACTCGTCAGGGAACTAGATCCCACATGTTGCAACTAAGATCTGGGGCAGCCAAGTAAATAAATACTAAAAATAAATAAAATAAAAAGCTTAAAGGAACCATAATTGAAATAGCAACTTTTTCACATTAGAAAAATGTCAACTGAGGAATAAAAATTGCGTGACAAACCTCCATTCTATTATTGTTTCTTTTTGGCATTAAGAACCACAGTAAATGAAATGAAATGAAATGAATTAAATTGAATGTAAAGCATCATTTTAAATTTGCGAGCAATTTCAGCTTTCACATCCTGATGCTTAAGACATTTGATTTGAAAGTTCCTTTAAGAAATGGATGACTAATAAATATAAATATCCAATGATGAAATCACATTTTTGTTCGGCACAATGAAAACACAAGAAAAACTTATTTTACTCCAAAGTAATAGTTTTGAATTATATTCAAGATAAATTTTATAATTAAAAAACAGTCAAGTTACCAAGACACCTTTACCCTCTTCGGGATTCGGGTATTTCACTGTTGGGAACTCAGGATCAGGGTCCTTCTGCTCAGGAACAGCCTCGGGAGGAGCAAAGTCGAATGCCTTGAAAGCCGACTGCACGAAGCTGTGACCCACACCATGGACAGAGGTATGCACAAACTTCACCTTGGTCTCCTTGTTCACAGCCCTAGAAACAGACGTGTGGAGAACAAGAAGATACACAAACATGGCTCTCACAATGAAAGGAGGTTTGTAAAATAGCAAGGAACCAGATACCTAAGAACATAGATTTCAAAATAATAAGAATGTATAAGACAACTGAGTATCTTTCAAAATTCTATTTAAAAAAAAAAGAAGAAAGCTTCTTCACTCTCTTCCAAACATACACACTCCCACAACACACTGTTTTAAATTTCACTCTGTAGTTACTTCTTGCAAATCTGATTACTTTTGGATTTTGTTTCATGCTGCAACTTTCACACCTACAGTGGGTTCCAGGAGGGACTCCCAGCTGGCCCATGGCAGTGCCAGCTCCAGGGCTTCAATTATTCTCTACCATCTTCACATAAGATTTTCAAAATGTCCCTTTGAACACAATGTGATGGAACTTCCCATATACAGATGTATAACTAATAAAACATTTTCTTTGTCAAGTAACAATCCTATTTAGCAAAGTGCTCTGATTAAGGGACTTAATTTAGAACAAAAATAACATCAAAATTAACAGCAGAAGTTATAGAAAATGTAAATACAAAATGTTAAAAAAATTCCAGCTATCTGACTGCTAGGTTCTAAGGTAGTGTACACTTCTTTTGGCAATGAGTAAATGAACAAGGTCTTCCTTAAGACAACAGTAGTTTAAAACAAACATATCTTTGAAAATAAATACATCTAGAAAAATAAATATGCAAGATTAGTGAGAACAAATCTGGAAAAGATAAAATTCAGAAGTTGATCCAACTTGAATTGGGAAATATGTGAGAAGCAGTAAGGCTTGGTGGTTAATAAGATTTGGAGACAGATTCTAAATTTAAATCTTGGAGATCTGCTACTTTTATTTGGCTGCCCTGGGTTTTAGTTGTAACACACAGGATCTTCAATCTGTTGCAGCACGGGAGATCTTTAGTCGTGGCATGTGGGATCTAGTTCCCTGACCAGAGATCAGACCTGGGCCCTCTGCACTGGGAGCATGAATTCTTAGCCACTGGACCACTAGCAAAATCCCTGGAGCTCTGCCACTTCTAAGCTGTGTGACTGTTGCTTATTTTCTGTGACCTCTCTGAGTTACAGTTTTCTCATCTATAAAATGTCAATATATCAGAACCTACCCTCAGCATTACTGTGATGATTAAAATGAGATGAATTAGCTAGTACAAAGGAAGGGAATATAGCAGTTATCTGATAGATAATAGCACTTAAATCATGTTAGAAATTGTCTGATTAAAGGTGATATTTCCAGTTAGTCAAAGAAAAATAGATTCTTCAGTTTAATATGTTAGCACAATTGCACTTTTTAGAAAGAATTTAATCTACTTTCCTACTTTATGCCTCATACAAAATTAAAAATAACTAAGAATTCAAAAGATTTAAACGTTGCAAAATGTGGACTTCCCTAGAACACAGTGGTTAGGACTCTGCTTCCACTGCAGGGGACACAGGTTTGATCCCTGGCTGGGGAACTAAAATCTCACACGTCATGTGGCATGGCCAAAAACAAAACATTGCAAAATGTAAACATGAAAGCTTTAAAGTAAAACAAGAGTTGTGTTTTTCAAAAAATAATCTTGGTATAGTGAAATCTTTTTAAGTATGACACAAAACCCAGAAGCTGGCAATTAAAAGTTTCAATGAAAAAATCCAAAGGTAACAACAGAAGGGAAAACCATATTTGAAATAAACAAAGACCAGGTTTTCTGTACAAGCAAAGAGGTTTCACAAATGCAAAAAAAGAAAAAAATACTTAGAAAAATGTAGGTTAAAGATAAAAATATTCATAATTAAAAATGTAAATAAAGTTAGGTATTGCTTTCATGTAGCAAACTGGGAAAGAGGAGGCACTTTATAATACTCAGTGTAGGTAAGAATGTATATGGATCATATACTGTTATCATATTCTGTTGGTGGGAACCTCAGCTAGTATAACATTTCTAAGAACAATTTTTAAATCATTATTAACTTTATAAATGCATATATAATTCTGATGCCTGCACTGTATCTTTGCACCCCGCACATCTTGTGGGATCTCAGTTACCCAACCAAGAACCAAAGCCCTGCCCTCCATAGTGAAAGCGCACAGTTCTAACCACCACCAGGACCACCGGTTCAGTTCAGTTCAGTCGCTCAGCCGTGTCCGACTCTTTGTGACCCCATGAATCGCAGCACGCCAGGCCTCCCTGTCCATCACCAACTCCGAGAGTTCACTCAAACTCATGTCCATCGAGTCGGTGATGCCATCAGGGAATTCCATCTACTATGTATTTTTTTGAATACTCTTATACACACACACACACCAATACTCAAGGAACCGTGTTCAAAGTTGCTGACTCTGGTGGTATGTGGTGAGCAGGAGAAAATTAGAAACCCTTAGTCTTTATGAAGTTCAGTAAGAGGGACAGAAGGAACATGCACAGATGAGTTTTGTTTGGATTACACACCATTTTTAAATGGTCCCCAACATTTAAAAATTAGAGAATTTCATATACAAAAATCTAGGTTTCCAGTTTTTCTTAGGAGAAAAAAATCAGATAACTGGTAATGCGGGATCTATGTTTGCACATGGTAACACCTATGGCACGGCAGCTCCCTTCAGGTGGGGCGGGGCTTCCACATTCCATACAGGAGCCGCCACTCTCAGACGGTCCAGCAAATACAATACTAGAGACAGCCCTGAAGTTCTGCTGCTTAACCATCAGTGGTTTCTTCCTAAGGGGACAATCAGGAGTGATGGGACCCTCGGCATACTAGGGCAGGACAACCCTTCACTCAACTCCTCACTTCCTATCCGTGAGCATCACACCTGTGTCACGGGGTTAAATAGACTGGTACAGTAGCCATTAAAACAAAAGGGTCAGGACTAATGGGAGCTAATACAGAAAGGTATCCATGACAAAGTAGCCAGAGGGGAAAAGGCACAGAACAAGACACACGCACTCTATATTCTTAGTTATGATTTTGAAATACTAATATATTACACGTACATATGTTTATATATGAAATGAAAATTTCTGGGAAGATAAAAAAAGTCAACTTTTAATTTTTTTAATATAAATTTATTTATTTTAATTGGACTTTCCTTTTTCTCAACCTTTTCTATTTGACACCTTCCAACAAGCTTTTTTTTACATACATATATAAACGTATGCACACACACACACACACACACACACACACACACACACATGGCTTTCCTGGTGGCTCAGACAGTAAAGTGTCTGCCTGCAATTCAGGAGACCCAGGTTCAAACCCTAGTTGGGAAGATCCCCTGGAGAAGGAAATGGAAACCCACTCCAGTACTCTTGCCTGCAAAATCTCATGGACAGAGGAGCCTGGTAGGCTCCAGTCTACGGGGTTGCAAAGAGTCGGACATGACTGAGTGATTTCACTTTCTTTCTTTACACACACATATACATATATATGAATCTACAACAGAGGTCAGAAGACCACAGCCTGTGGGCCAGCCACCTGCTTCTACAGTCAAGGGATCTGCCACTGAGCTATGGCCCTGAAACCCAGTTTTATAAACTTTTTTTTTAACACAGCTATGTTTGTGTTCGTTCATTTCCATATCATCTATGGCTGCTTTCCTGCAACCACAGAGCTGGGTAGTTGAGCAACATAGTGGCTCACAAAGCCAAAAGTATTCACTGTCTTTTTAAGAAAAGTTGCCAACCCCTCATCTATAGCCTCTTAAGTCAGATGCAGTAACAGTATATGTGGTATAGAAATCCAGTTGAGGACAAAAATGTAATGAAAACTTAATTTGGTTGAATCACATTAATTTAACTCAGTTTCCCACCCATTTACCTATGAAAACAGTATTTTTTAAGGTCTTCAAAATAGTCTTTATTGATGGAAGCGCTTGGGTCATGTAGGAGCAGACTGCCATTGAGTACAGAATCGTCCCAGGCTTGAGGCCACGGTTCTAGATTTTCTTCAATTGCCTGTGAAATCCCTTTATCGTGAGGAGAGATGATCTGAGCCCCATTTTCCCAATAGACCTGGAGAACATGGGAACATATCCAGACGGTTTAGAGTTCATCCATTCCCTGTGCTCCCAAGGTACAGACTTCAGATGGAAGGACATAAGTATGGAGAGAAAAATGAAAATACCTTATAACCATTATCCTGCTTTGGATTGTGAGAGGCAGTTATCATGATTCCAGCACAAAGTTTCAAATGTGATACTGTGTAGGGCTGTAATATAGTAGGAAACAAGAACAATTTGAAGCAAAAAATTAGATATATTTAAAAGTCTATCATACATTGTTTGTACCATTTTCCCTCTAATAAATATAATATATAAATATCATAATGTGTCATACAATATTTTTGTGCCACATCCAAGAAGTATACTCTGATTACTCTTAAAACTCACTGCTCAAAATTCTGTGATGTGTACCCTAAGTAAGAAAGGCGAGTATTTTCCTGTGTATCTTTTTATCCTATCTTCTCCTTGGTGAAGGTAGAAAATTCTTTACACAGTATGATGCTCTGTCTCTCCACTGCACATTCTTTTAAGCCTTCTGCTTAGGAAGGAAGCTTATGGCTTCAGTTTATTCTTTCCAGCTGCATCCTCTGCTCTTCTTTCCCTGATTTGCTTTTAAGTAAAAGGTTGAGGAAAATATGGACAACATGGAGAGAGCTCTCAGAGCTTGCATTTACCTCCCACTCCAGGGCTGACTGTCCCGCTCCTGTATTTCTACATAGCTCCCATCTTTATAAGACTGCTTCCCCAAAGGGGGAGAGGATCCCCTATGGCTACACCTGAGGTTAACTCTACACAGGGAGCCTGGAATTCTACCTGTCTATCCCCCTCTATCCTCCTACCAAAAATCACTGTGGTCACTTGTCCCTCTAGGAGGTATCTCACGTTCCCCAGGTGTCCTGGAGCAAAGAAAAAGGGAGAATTACTCCACTACTTGGGCCAGTGATCATGAGACACTTATTTAATTCATGTCTCATAAAACACAATAGCTACCAACATTAATATAGTACAGAAGACCAAGGATGCCTGAACACATGCAGTTTTTCCCTCAAACAGTAAAATTTGAGCCACATTTGGGTGTGACATTGAGCATCTACTGGGATGTTTACAAGCTAGGAGGAGCTCCACTTACCTGTCAGTGCACTAGAGACAGTAAATGCAAAGCTAGTGGAGATTACTTCTGTATTTATACACTCTTATTTCTACTTGATGGAAGTAAGTGCATTCGAATTATGTTTTTGGTTTAATTTCTAAAAACATATTTTGAGCATCTGGTCCTACTCTTAAAAGTTCATTTCTACTTAAGGAACAGCTGTCGTAGTACCTGTTATCCTTTTATTTAGATTCTGTTACAGTAGGAATTTGATAAAAATCTTACTAAAACATGCCAACCATGCTTCTGGTACTGGCTATGAATAGGATTTAGAGTGAAACACTCATATATAAAAAGCTGGTACACCAACTTGGCGAAAATTTCATGGTAAGACATGGTTTGAGATGAATTCAGATTTAGATCCCAGAAGTTTCCTAATTGCGGTAGCTGAGAAAAAGAATACAAACCAAATTAGAAAGCAAAAAGACAGACAGACTAAAGACGTTCTGCTAACCAGCTAAAATATCTTCTGAATGCAAGCAAAAGAAAAAATGCACTTAAAAAAAAAGAAATAAATTCTGATGAATCAAAAGTTGAACACCAGAGAAATATTACTAGGGTGTGGGAGGAACATTCCTGGAGAGGCAAGTCTAGATACAAGGCAAGGAGCCCTCCTGTCTTTCAAACAGCTGAATTCCAAGAGCACTAGAGAGAGTGAAACCTGGCCATGTCCCACCCCCGATCCCGGGACAGGAAATTATAAAAGCAAACACTTACCACAAAAGGGGTTGGGGTTATATCAGAAAAGAGGTACACTGGAATCCCCTGGCTGATAAACGTGGCTGCAGCAAGTCGGGCAAATCTGGAAATGCAGAGTGACCAGGGAGAAAAGGAGAGTAGAGCTGTCAGGAGAGCAGGTGACAGCAGAGAAGAAAATGAGGTCCGACCATTTCTTACTTTTATATTTATTTGACCACCCCAGGTCTCAGTTGCAGCACTCCAGATCTTCAGGCGCGGCATGCAAGCTCTTAGTTGTGGCATGTGGGATCTAGTTCCCTGATCTGGGATCAAACCCAGGCCCCCTGCATTGGGACCATGGAGTCTAGCCAGTGGACCACCAGGGAAGTACCCCAACCGTTTCTTTAGACTGAGAACAGCAGCCAGATCGATGAAAACCTTAATTATACTCTGCTGGCAGAGAACATTAAGGCTGGAGGAACCTAAGGAGTCATTTCATTCCACCCCTTTGTTTAAGAGAAATGGGACTAAAGTGGAGAAAGGCCAGATGGCTTGTCCCATGTCCACCGAGCACACAGCAGCTAAGCCAGGCTGCACCCAAGTCTCTCGGCTCTCTTCCATCTCAGTGGGTCTCAGCCAAGGGCAGTGCTGCTCCCACAGGACACCTGAACCATCTGGAGACAATTTTGGCTCTCAAGGGGGTAGGGTGCTAGTGGCAGCTGGTGGATGGGGGCCAGGGATGCTGCTAAGCACTCACAGGCACAGGGCAGTGCCTACAGTGAAGAGTTATCTGGCCCTGTACCAAGTAGCATGGCACCAGGCAAAATGGAGAACTCTATCTACAGCTGTCACTACGCAGGATATGCCATGAAGACTAGTATTTGATTCACCATTGTCCTCTACAAAACACATGGCACATTGTCATGAGTGAGTGTGAGACTCATGTGGGACACACGTCTGTATATGGTACATATACATCTTGGCTCCTTTCAGCTCTTAAAAGATGACAAATTTTTGACACTTTGACATATTCCTCAATTTCCACAGCATCTGGCTTAGGGCAGGACACAAAGCATGGCATCAAGTCTCTCTCCATGCTTAAGGTGTTTCATCACAATGAACAATTTACTTCCAAGGAACAACATTACACTATTAAGAGGATTAAACAAAGTATTTGATCATTCTCTCAAATATTTCTTGAGCACTAACTGCATGGAACACTATTTTGGGAGCTGGCTGGGGCAGAAACAGCAGATCTTTAACAACTCAGGCATTAAAATTCCTAGAATTAACAGTAATTAAAAAATAATTTTGACAATTTAAAAAATTTCCCTGTATAGGAGAAAGTAAAAAAAAACAACAACAAATTTTAGCAAAAATAATTTAAATGAAAACCTGAATTATATACACACTGCATTCACTAGAAGGTACAGAAGTCACTTTTACAACCTCAGGAAATGACATTGTTCATGGTAAGCTATCGAGAGAAAGTGTTCCAGTAAAAAAAGAAGTCATATAACNAACAACAAATTTTAGCAAAAATAATTTAAATGAAAACCTGAATTATATACACACTGCATTCACTAGAAGGTACAGAAGTCACTTTTACAACCTCAGGAAATGACATTGTTCATGGTAAGCTATCGAGAGAAAGTGTTCCAGTAAAAAAAGGAGTCATATAACATGATTATGATCAGTGATGGGCAAACTCCAGACATTCTGTAAATAAAGTTTTACAAAACTTTATTCAGTCATGAATTGTTCATGGCTGTTTTCACGCTACATGGCGGAGCTGCGTGGCTGTAACGGAGACTGTGTAGCCTACAGCGTGTAAGATAGTTAGTATTTGCCCTTTAGGGAAAAAGTTTGCTGACCCCTGGTGCCAGCCTCTTTATGTTTAAATTGTGGTACCTTCTCTCACTTTATGATCTTAGAGCAAAAATACATAGATTACAGGTTTTGTGAGGACTGAATAAGTAAATACCTAGGTGCCTAACTCGCATTCAGCACTTGAATGATTCTAGCATCATCACCACCATCACACCACCATCACCACCATCATCACCACCATCACCATCATCATCTGCCTATAGCTACAAAAGACAGTCTCATTGGTTTGGGAATGTTGCAAGAATGCACTTTGCAATGGGCACTTAAGAATGAGAAGAAGCTCATGAGGCTTATAAATAGTAGAAGAAAAAAATTACATAAAAGGAAGAAAAGTGAGAAGGAGAAATAATGCTGCTGTTGTTCAGGTGCCCAGTCGTGTCCGACTCCTTCAGACCCCATGGACTGCCATACGCCAGGCCTCTCTGTCCCTCACCATCTCCTGAAGTTTGCCCAAGTTCATGTCCATTGCATCTAGCCATCTAAATCCTATGATGCCTTCTTCTGCTTCTGCCTTCAATCTTTCCCAGAATCAGGGACTTTTCCAACGAGTCAGCTGTTTGCATCAGATGACCAAAATACTGGAGTTTCAACTTCGGCATCATTCCTTCCAACAAGTATTCAGGGTTAATTTCCCTTAAGATTGACTGATTTGATCTCCTTGCTGTCCAAGGGACTCTCAGGAGTCTTCTCCAGCACCATAGTTCAANCACCATCACACCACCATCACCACCATCATCACCACCATCACCATCATCATCTGCCTATAGCTACAAAAGACAGTCTCATTGGTTTGGGAATGTTGCAAGAATGCACTTTGCAATGGGCACTTAAGAATGAGAAGAAGCTCATGAGGCTTATAAATAGTAGAAGAAAAAAATTACATAAAAGGAAGAAAAGTGAGAAGGAGAAATAATGCTGCTGTTGTTCAGGTGCCCAGTCGTGTCCGACTCCTTCAGACCCCATGGACTGCCATACGCCAGGCCTCTCTGTCCCTCACCATCTCCTGAAGTTTGCCCAAGTTCATGTCCATTGCATCTAGCCATCTAAATCCTATGATGCCTTCTTCTGCTTCTGCCTTCAATCTTTCCCAGAATCAGGGACTTTTCCAACGAGTCAGCTGTTTGCATCAGATGACCAAAATACTGGAGTTTCAACTTCGGCATCATTCCTTCCAACAAGTATTCAGGGTTAATTTCCCTTAAGATTGACTGATTTGATCTCCTTGCTGTCCAAGGGACTCTCAGGAGTCTTCTCCAGCACCATAGTTCAAAGGCATCAAGACAGGAGATATCAAGGGAACATTTTGCCCAAGGATGGGCACAATAAATGACAAACAGTAGAGACCCTGCTGCTGCTGCTGCTGCTGAGTCGCTTCAGTCGTGTCCGACTCTGTGCGACCCCATAGACGGCAGCCCACCTGGCTCCACCATCCATGAGATCCTCCAGGCGAGAACACTGGAGTGGGCTGCCATTTCCTTCTCCAGCCTCATAGACTGCTGCTGCTGCTGCTAAGTCGCTTCAGTCGTGTCCGACTCTGTGCGACCCCATAGACGGCAGCCCACCTGGCTCCACCATCCCTGGGATCCTCCAGGCAAGAACACTGGAGTGGGCTGCCATTTCCTTCTCCAAAGCATGAAAGTGAAAAGTGAAAGTGAAGTCACTGAGTCATGTCCAACTCTCAGCGACCCCATGGACTGCAGCCTACCAGGCTCCTCTGTCCATGGGAGTTTCCAGGCAAGAGTACTGGAGTGGGGTGCCACTGCCTTCTCTGAGTAGAGACCCTAGTAGACGCTAAAGAGATCAAGAAGGGAAGGAAAAAATACATGGAAGAACTGTATAAAAAAAGATCTAGATGAACTGGATGACGACGATGGTGTGGTCAGCCACCCAGACCCAAACACTCTGGAAAGCAAAGTCAAGTGGGCCTTAGGAAGCACTGCTGTTAATAAAGCTAGTGTGTGTGACAGAATTCCAGTAGAACTATTCGAAACTCTAAAGGATGATGACATCAAGGTGCTGCATTCAATATGTCAGCAAATCTGGAAGACCAAGCAGTGACCACAGGACTGGACAAGGTCAATTCTCATCCCAATTCCCAAAAAGGGTAGTACTGAAGAATGTGCTAACCACTGGACAATTGCACTCATCACTCTTATTAAGGTCATGCTTAAAATCTTGCATGCTAGGCTTCAGCATTATGTGAACCAAGAACTTCCAGATGTCTAAGCTGGATTTAGCAAAGGAAGAGGAACCAGAAATAATATTGCCACTTGTAAAAAATCGCCTTACATAGGTATTAAGTTCTACATTGTCTAAATAATTACATTTTCTTAACCCAAACATAAAACTAGAATTCTTAAAAGTTACAAACAGAACCTACTCATCTTTTTTATAGTGAAGCAATATAGCTGACAAATGTTATTTAACGCCAACCTATTGAAATAGTGATTACAAATAAAATTACAAAATACATGACAAAAATATAGTTTCCTGAATATTAATATCTTTACATACCTTCTGCTGCTGCCTCCACTTGCTGGGTGGGCTCGAGCATCAAAGCTGATCACAACACCTCTTTGCTTCAGGTCACTGAATTGTTTTTCTAGGTACCTGCAAAATCCCTAAAAAACACCCCATGAATTACAAGACTATGTATGTTTTAACACACTAAACCAAAAATTGATCAAGTTTTCTCTGCTTTCACAAGAGAATACTGTAGCAGGAGAGAAATCCCTCAGTAACTAAGTGAACTGCACAATAGGAAAATAACAGCTTTATTTATTTTCTATCTGTATGTATCAGGTACTGTGTTGGACACTTAATGTTTATTATCAGTAATCCCAGATCAACTTGGACAAGAAATCCCATTTTACAGATGGAAAAGCTAGAACTTTCAATGACTGGCCCAGTTTCAGCTACACAGATAGCAGAGCCTAGATTTGTGCCTGCAAGCCATGAAATTAAAAGAGGCCTGCTCCTTGGAAGAAAAGCTATGAACAACCTAGAGAGCACACTAAAAAGCAGAGATATTATTTTGCCGAGAAAGGTCCGTCTAGTCAAAGCTATGGTTTTTCCAGTGGTCATGTATGGATGTAAGAGTTTGACCATAAAGAAGGCTGATACCCAAGAACTGATACTTTTGAACTGTGGTGTTGGAGAAGACTCTTGAGAGTCCCTTGGACTGCAAGGAGATCAAACCAGTCAATCCTAAAGGAAATCAACCCTGAATATTCATTGGAAGGACTGATGCTAAAGTTGAAGCTCCACTACTTTGGCCACCTGATGTAAACAGCTGATTCACTGGAAAAGACCCTGATCCGGGGAAGACTGAAGGCAAGAGGAGAAGGGGACGACAGAGGATGAGATGGTCGCATGGCATCACTGACTCGATGGACGTGAGTGTGAGTAAACTCCGGGAATTGGTGATGCACAGGGAAGCCTGGCGTCTACTTTGGCCACCTGATGTAAACAGCTGATTCATTGGAAAAGACCCTGATCCGGGGAAGACTGAAGGCAAGAGGAGAAGGGGACGACAGAGGATGAGATGGTCGCATGGCATCACTGACTCGATGGACGTGAGTGTGAGTAAACTCCGGGAATTGGTGATGCACAGGGAAGCCTGGCGTGCTGCAGTCCATGGGGTCGCAAACAGCTGGACATGACTGAGCGATTGAACAACAACAGACTTGTGCCTGGGTCTGGTTAGAGGTGGTTCAGTGCTAAATTAAAAGTACACAGAATCTGTGGGCTTATACCACCACTTATGAGCAAATGACAAGTTCCTTAATCTCTCAGTGCCTCAGTTTTCTCTTCTGTAAAATGGGAATAGTACCTACTTCTAAGGACTGCATGAGGACCAACTGAGTTAAAACACGCCATGTGCTAAGAATTTAACACCAAGGAAACACTATGTGCTTGTTATCATGAGCATTACTTTTACTGTCAAAGCTTGCACCCATTTGCACCCATTCAAATCTAAAATCTCTGAGGACAAGGAGGTGTTTCAGATATTTCAACCTGCTCTATATAAAGAAAAGTAAAAGAAATTCAACACAGTTGGTAAGATTTTGTCAGTTAACAGATCTAAACTCGTTCTGTTTGTGAAATTATTTTCCAGCAGACAGGTCTTAAGGAGGCTTTATTAGTCCAGTATTATACAAATAAAAATTGTGCAGAGTTGGGCTATTCTCATCCACCTAGAAATGATGGAACACACAATTCCTGCATCTTAGTGGGTACGGCAACATCACCTCAGTCTGAAATATGGACGATTAGAAAACTGTGAACTTGGACTTCAAGAGGTTCTGATTACTGGACAAAATAGGTTTTATTACAGAACAAAAAGAACTCTGGCTGACTGCGTTATAATCACGGTTCATATTATTTATTTCACTTTGATTAAAAGAAGTCATAAAATGAAGTGTAAATCTTGTTTTTGGTAGGGCATTATTTCACAGCTTTGTTGCCAGAGTGGTACCAGTTTAGAAAGCCTTTAGCTTTTCTTGTACAAAAATACTGCATTGGGCAAATCTTCTGAAGCTTCTGAGGGATACAAAGTAACAAGCGCGCATGGGAGCTGTTTTTGTGGGGTTCCTAGAACTACACAGATGCTCACACTCTAAGGCTTCCCATAGTGATAGTGCCCTCTCTCTGGCCCTGGTGGACCCCTGAGGTATGGCCCCAATGTTCAAGAGGGTTAAAAGCATTCAGTTCAGTTCAGTCATGTCCAACTCTGCAAACCCAAGGACTGCAGCGCACCAGGCTTCCCCGTCCATCACCAACTCCTGGAGCTTACCCAAACTCCTGTCCATCGAGTTGGTGATGCTGTCCAACCACCTCATCCTCTGTCATCCCCTTCTCCTCCTGCCTTCAATCTTTCCCAAGATCAGGGTCTTTTCCAATGAGTCAGCTCTTCACATCAGGTAGCCAAAGTATTGAAGTTTCAGCTTCAGCATCAGTCCTTCCAATGAATATTCAGGACTGATTTCCTTTAGGATTGACTCGTTGGATCTTCTTTCAGTCCAAGGACTCTCAAGAGTCTTCTCCAACACCATGGTTCAAAAGCATCAATTCTTCTGCACTCAGCTTTCTTTATAGTCCAAATCTCACATCCATATATGACTACTGGAAAAACCATAGCTTTGACTAGACATACCTTTGTTGGTAAAGTAATGTCTCTGCTTTATAATATGCTGTCTAGGTTGGTCATAGCTTTTCTTCCAAGGAGCAAGCGGTCTTTTAATTACATGGCTGCATTCCCTGTTTTCAATGATTTTGGAGCCCAAGAAAATAAAGTCTGTCTCTGTTTCCATTGTTTCCCCATCTATTTGCCATGAAGTGATGGGACTGGATGCCTTGATCTTAGTTTTTTGAGTGTTGAATTTTAAGCCAGCTTTTTCACTCTCTTCTTTCACCTTCATCAAGAGGTTCTTTAGTTCCTCTTCTCTTTCTGCCATAAGGATAGTGTCAGATACTTAAAACTAAGATATTTTAGACTAAAGCATTCAGCCTTAGTCTAAAATCCCTTTTGTCTTCAAAGGGCTCTAAAAACCTCTAGGGCCTGCTGAGGTTGAGTACCTGAGGGCACAACTAAGAGAAGGTGGGATGCTTTTTCCACAGAAGAGACTCACTGAAGGGTCAAAATATTATCGTAGAACAGAAGAAATACCCTTTATATAGTATCCAAAGGTTAAACTAAACCAATATGGAAAAGCCACAGAAAGACAGATTTGGCTCAAAACAAAGAAACCATTCTTAAAAGAGAATGATCCAAAGATAGGATGACTATTTCAGAAGAGAATGAATTCTCCATCATTGATGTGTCTTGGCTCAGTTAAGGAACCTAACAGGAAATGATAACCTCCAGCAACGAGGCAAATAATACAAAACTTTCCCTCTAGTCTCTATCCTGTTTCCCACCAGGATATTCCTGACTCACATCACCAGCTTCTTAAATACAACCAGATGAATCTGGGGCCCCAGTAGGACGAGAGTCCACACAAGGGACCAGCAAGCAGGGAGTGTTCAGAAGACTCCAGCCTCCACACCAGCCCATGTGATGCCAAAAGCAGCCACCCCACTGAGCCCTACCCACATTACTGATCTGTGAGCAAAATAAATGTGCATGTTGTTTAAAACCACCATGTTTCATGTGATTTCTTGTACAGTCCTAGTAACAGAGCAGAGGGCAACCTTATCCTTCAGCGTGATCCCATGTTATCCATAAACTAGAACGAGATTCCCAGGCTCACTTTATTCCAAGTCTTCCCTCCAGAAAGATCTCAGGGAGCCCTACTGCTTAACAGGTATGTGTAGCCAGTGGTTTCCAGGGCAATTCAGTACGTTATACAAGATTTCTTTCTTAGGATTTTGCTAGAACATGCCCAACTCTGTCTTTTTAAGTACACGTAAAATACACATAATCACCAGTAGTTAATTTTCCCAGCCTTTTCTTTCCTGGACTAAAATGACCTTCATTTTTAACATGTCCCAGCAGCTGAAGAGACAGAACAACCTGTTCCAATTCATTTTCCTCATAGACAGAACTCTCAACACTCAGTGGCAGCTGTTCTGTCAAAGGCTTCATATTTATTCCTAAAAGCTGAATGTAGCCTCGATAGTAAAATCCACAAAGGCAAGGAAACTCAGCAATAATTTCCAACTATACTATGAATTAAACCTAAATAGAACTGATAACTCTTGGTTATTCTGGCAGTTAAAAAAAGTTTAAACACTGGTATCTGTACAACCATAACAAATGTTATAAAAACATAAAAGTCTGTTGGTTTGTTGGTGAATTTGCACTGGAATGAAGCACCATGAGGGAATCTATCTGTTTTAGTCATTATTATATCCCTGATGCCCAGCACCTAATAAATCTCTGTGAAATGAATAAATGAATGAATGAATTTCAAAACAATGCTGCTTCCACTGACTGTACAAGTCTAACTTTATGGAATAAATGTGTGACACCCTGTGCTGAGGCAAACCTACCAGATTATTCCATAATGAAACCAAATTAGGTCTGTCAAATACAAAAGGTGCCTGGAGTTAAATTAATTAAATGAGGAGGCCATTGGACTGACGTTGCTTTAATGCCCTAGGAGCCTACCAAGCAAGCCCAAACCTAACCTCGTAAAAGCCTCAAGTTGAAGAATTTATAGCTGAAAAACAGCCAATCACAAACAGCCAGCTAAGCCTTCCCAAATATGGCACCCACTTGAGCTGGAGCCAAACTATCAATTTCCTTGCTTTGTTTCTGCCTCTCCTCTATAAGTCTTTCCCCTAGTTCCAGTCGGTGGAGCACTCTGAGGGGGAGCAGACTATGTGACCCTAAAACATGTCACTCTTGCATGTGGATCATTTTGAGCTGAGGCAATCAAGAGCCAGCAGACCAAAGAAAAACTTTTACCTCTTCCTTATCTACCTAAATGAATTCAGATAAGGAGCCTGATCCTGAAAGAGAGCTATTACCAGAGATAACTTTAAATCTGAAAGACTTATCTGTACGGCAGGCAAATATCTACCAAACATCTCCTTTTCTACAGAGGTTAAAGTGCCAACCTCCAATGCGGGAGACCCGGGTTCGATCCCTGGGTTGGGAAGATCCCCTGGAGAAGGAAATGGTAACCCACTCCAGTATTCTTGCCTGGAAAATCCCATGGAGAGAGAAGCCTGGTAGGCTACCGTCCATGGGGTCGCAAAGAGTCGGACACGACTGAGCAACTTCACTTTCACTTATGGACAGTAAAGTCCATCTCCTGTCATTCTCCACTTTGAAGCTTCAACTGCTAGATTTGCCCTTGGGTCTCACTGCGTTTATGGGGCTCTTATATGTATATAATTAAACTTGTTTACTCCTGTTAATCTGTCTTATGCCAATTTAATTAACAGACCAACCAAGGAATCTAGAAGTGTACAGAAAAAATATTTTCTCCCACAGTTCCTAACTGCTTCCAGTTTAGAACTGCTAAATTCGAATAGATTTTTGCTCAAATAAATTCTTAAAAAATTTAATGTGCTTCAGTTTATTTTTTAACACTGGGAAAATGTTAAGAATTAAGTAGTATACAAATGTGGTACCTGTGTCGTCTGAATGATGGTCAAGTCATTCATATGAGAAATTCCTGCTCCCATAGCAGCTCGGAGGCCAGCTGTCCCAAATTCCATTCGAGCGCTGAAACATTTTTGTAGTTCTTCTGTATTACCTGCTGCAATGAGTTGCTTCACTGACGCCAAAGTTAAAGGATTCTGCAAAACAGGAATGTATATGCCAGATATAGTCAGGTGAATAATATAATGAAAAAGCTGGAAAAAAAAACCACAACCAACTAAGCCACAATAATTCTAACCTACAGGAGAAAAAAGTATACATGTATGTATTTGCAAAGAATAAATATATATACACACACACATACATATATATTGTTATTGTTATTCTTCAGTTGCTAAGTCATATCAGACTCTTTTGCAACCGCGTGGACTGTAGCCCACCAGGCTCCTCTGTCTATGGGGTTTTCCAGGCAAGAACACTGGAGTGGGTTACCATTTCTTTCTCTTGGTGATCTACCCACACCAGGGATCAAGCCCATGTCTCCTGCATTGGCAGGTGGATTCTTTACCACATATACATACACACACATGTATAGGCTTTTCAGTTTTATGAGGCTTTTGGAATTTGAAATATGAAGTTGGTCTTTTAAAAATTATAATGTGTGATACTGCAATCTAATAAGAAATAACATGAGACTTTCCTGGTGGTCCAGTGGTTAAGACTCCACACTTTCAATGTAGGGAGTGTGGGTTCAATCCCTAGTTAGCAAACTAAGATCCAACATATTGCATGGTATGAACAAAAATTTTTTTAAAAATTAAGAAATATATATTTATTGTTCCTGAGATGGTAAAGAATCTGCCTGTGATGAGGGAGACCTGGGTTTGATCCCTGGGTTGGGAAGATCCCCTGGAAAAGAGGATGGCAACCCACTCCAGTATTCTTGCCTGAAGAATTCCATGGACAGAAGAGCCTGGTGGGCTACAGTTCATGGGGTCAAAAAGAGTTGGACAGGACTAAGTGACTAACACTTTATTGTTCCTAGCTTCTAGCGAAGAGGTCATAAAACCCTTGAAATTCCCTGAATGATTAGGATGAAAGTTGTATCTTCTGTTATTCATAATAAATCTCTTTCATCCATACCTGAATTTATCCTAATGAGGTGACCACTGGGAACCAACCAAGTGATCAGCTGATGGGAACTTTCAACTCCATCCTCCCCTGAATTCCAAGAAGAGGAGGAGCTGGAGATTAAGATTAATAACCAGTAGCCAATAATTTAATTAATCACACCTCTTCCCACCATACCTTGCCCTATGGATCTCTTCCAGTTGACCGTTTTGGGGTTGTGTCCTTTATTAAAAAAATTGGTAATAGTAAGTAAAGTGCCTTCCAGAGTTCTGTAAGCTATCCTAGCAAATCACCAAACCCTAGAAGGGGGTCATGAGACCCCCTGGTTTACTGCTGCTTGGTCAGAAGTACGGGTGACAATGTGGGGTTTCTGTGGCCATCTTAAGTGGGAGCGATCTTGTGGGATGGAGCCCTTAAGCAGGGACAGTGGGGTGGGGGGGGGCAGTGGTCCTACACTAACTCTGGGTAGTTAGTGTCACAGTTGAGTTAAACTGACACCCAGTTGGTGTCCACAGAAAAATGAAAACTTGTTCGGTGTGAAAAACTCACACATTTTGTGTCTGAAGTATTATGAGAACAAGGAAATCGGTTTTCCTTTATAATATAAGTATTACTTTTTCCTTACAAAGGTAAGCACTTTTGGAGAAATGGGATGAATACATAGGTTTTGGGGTCTAGGACTCAGAATGGAATCCCAGCCACATCATCATCCACCAAATTTATACTGTTGGACAGAATATCTAGTTTCATGAATTCTGAGTTTCTTCATCTCTAAAATATGAACAACCTATAACCTTCCTTACAAGGTGGTTCTGAGGTGGTTTATAAAACACCCTTTTCTGTCTGGCATCTAGTAATAATCAAATGTTCATTTTCTTCCCTAATATCTTCAAATTTTCCTAGAGTGATAAGCTTATGTAATTTAAATCAAAACACTACTTTGGTAGTATTTTGGTCTTTTAAAAATTATAATGTGTGATACTGTGATATAATAAGAAATACATGAGACTTCCCTGGCAGTCAAATTTGAATCTTGCACTAACTACAATAGGCAGGCAACTAACAAAAACCCTGTTTTATAGGTGGAGAAGCCTCAGATATAGTGTCTTGCTTAAACTGCATGAAAAGCAGTTTAACCTAGTACTTTTTCTGTTACACTGACTGCTTCAAATGGACACTCACATGAATCATTCATTTTTGGAGTACAACGGTTACACAAAATGTTAAGAATGGAGAAAAATGACAATTATATTAATTTCACATCAAACCTTTAAATTAAGAATTCAGGGTAACAAACTTTAATTCTGTCTTCCAGCTATCATCTCAAGTAGATAAACATGCAGGCAAAACATGGCTACATAATTAAACTTTGAAATGCTACTGCAATAAAACATTGGTTTTCTGGAATCAAGCCCACATTTCCAGATTGTTCCAGATTCAACAAGAAACATGTAAAAGCCCATTTTCTTGTTAAAAGCAATAGCCACTGACCATAGAGCACAAGCTGACCTATCAGATTGTCAGGTGCCCCCAAGTTAGGGCTCAGATCTGGAATGTAAAAGAGGTTCAACAGATATTTGCGGAGGGAATGAGAAAACACAGAGACCTCGTCATACTCAATACCCTGTAATTCTTTCATTCACAGTGTAGACTTGGAAAATCCTAATTGACTTTCAATATCTCTAAAAGACCAAATAGCCAGAGAGAAACCAAAGGAAGCAGAAAGATAAGAATAAAAAATCAGGAGGTCAGTGGAGACCAGAATAAAATGTGCAAATGTCAGCGTCCAAAGGGATGGGGATGCAGGCACAATGGAAATGCTGGAGGGTACTTGCTGGGGCAATCAGACCAGACTGCTGCAATGCTTTTAGCTGGCCGGAAGTTCCCTCTGGGTGCCTGTCTCAAGTCAAAGAAGAAACTAAGAAAGGAAAGAACAAGAGGAGAGGCAGAAATTAAAAAATGAGAAAAACACCCCCTCACCTCTATCTAGTGAGGTACTCTGAATACACAGATACATCATTTTGTAGAAACTGCATTTTTATTTCTTCAAAGGGAAAGTTTTATGAAAATAATTCATTACCAATTATGGCTTTAAAAGATTTCTACTCACTGCCAGTTACTGAGTTATCAGAAATGGGGGCCTTTCCCTCCTCCAAAGAATTACAAGAAAAAGGAGTTGCCCATAGCATCCAGAAACAGTCTGTACTGGCATTTCCTGTGCAGGGGCGGGAGGGTGGAGGGGAAGTCCTCACTGACTCAATATCCCAGGTCTTTACCACTGTGCAGGCTTATGGGCCACACAAGTTAGTGAAGAAGTGGGCAGCACCTGCTATGTGATTTGCTGGGGCCCAGTGCAAAACAAAAAAGGGACTCTGTTCAAAATATTTTTTAAAATTTTAAAGTGGGACAGAATATTAAACCAAGTGCTGGGCCCTCCTAGGAGAACAGGTTCTGTGCAACCCAGTGAATCTCTTGTCTTTGAAGTCAGCCCTGGAGACAGACATTGATAAATAAACCCACAAACAAGTGTTTTTATTTTTGGCCAATCTCTGTAAGAGGTATGAGGGAGAACAGTATGTTTAAGGAGAGTTATTAGAAAGAAATAATTCACCCTTGGGAGCCAGGGAAGGCCTCTCTACATAAGCCACATTTAACTTCAGACCTGAAACATGAGTAACCACAGGAGAAAGAAGTTTAGCAGAAGAGAGCCAGAGGAAATCTCCAGGAATGCAAACAGGTGCAAGNATGGACGTGAGTCTGAGTGAACTCCGGGAGATGGTGATGGGTAGGGAGGCCTGGCGTGCTGCGATTCATGGGGTCGCAAAGAGTCGGACACGACTGAGCTACTGAACTGAACTGAACTGAAGCCACAGTTCATTTATTTCAGAGGTGGCGCTGCAGAGCACAGGGAAAGGACTGTATATTCAGTTAATGGTGCTAGGTCAATTGGATATCTATGGAGGAAGAAGAAAAAAGAAACTTGAGCCCCTCCCTCACATCACATCTCATACAAATATGCATTCCAGGTTAGTTGTAGATCTAAGTGTGAAACGTACAATAAAATTTCTTGAAACTAATGAGTTATCTTAGGACCACTAACCCATAAAGGTGGAGAAGAAAATGGCAACCCACTCCAGCATTCTTGCCTGGAGAATCCCATGGGCAGAGGAGCCTGGCAGGCTACAGTCCATGGGGTCCCAAGAGTCCCACATAACTTTGTGACTAAACCAACCAACCAATCCATAAAGAAGATACATGCAGTGAGCATGAAAATGTATATGCAAGAATGTCTCTAACGTTATTTTTTGTAATGCCTCCCAAATGTCCATCAACAATACAATAAATAAATACATTGTAGTATATTCATTCAATGATATAGGCAAAGTATGGTCTAGTCATACAGCAGGGAAAAAGAAATATTGTACACATTATAGGTACGGCTCACAAACATTATGTTGAATGAAGGGCTCCCCACCCCCAATATTGGCTTATTCCTCATATATGAAATTCTAAAACAGGTAAAAATATAAGGAAAGAAAATAGATCAATCGTGTCCAAGAACTGGGGGTAGGGAGAGCAGTTGTTTACAAAGGGCACAAGGGAATTTGTGGAGTGATAGAATTATTTTGTATCTTGCCTGAGGCTATGATAAACACAATACAGGTTCATCAAATCTCAGACAACTGTGTATCAAGCAAGCTCAGCAGCTGGTAATAGTTCCCTGGGCTGCACCTATAAATTGTACATTTTCTGTGTACTCTCTTTCTTTTTTTGTATTTATTTATTTATTCTATTTCAATTTTTAAGAGAAAACAATATATATCCAGGATCTATGATAGCTAGCTAAGTGTAATGAGAAGTATATCATATAATCATCCTGTCACAGCAGGCAGGTATTGGAGAAATGAGGGCAGGGGGCAGCTGTCAGGAAATCACGGAAATCATGCATCTTGTAAACAACAGGAATCCATAGGCAGACAAAGGGAAATCAGAACTTTCAGACCACAAGAAATTGGGTGAATAGGATCTGAATGTGCATGTGCTCAGCCGCATTCAACTCTTTTCAAGACCCCATGGACTGTAGTCCGCCAGGCTTTTCTGTTCATGGGATTTTCCTGGCAAGAATACTAGAGTGAGCTCCCATGCCCTCTCCAGGGGATCGTCCCAGCCCAGGGGTCTTTCTGATCCAGGGATCGAAACTGAGCCTCTTCTGTTTCCTGCACTGCAGGTGGATTATTTACTGCTGCGCCACCAGGGAAGCCTATAAGGGTCTGAGTGGCAGACAAAGAAAGGTGGGAAAGGTGGTCATTTCCTGCATCCAAATTTAGCACCTTTTGCTCACTTTGCTCTCATGAGATTGTTGCTGTTGTTCAGTCTGTAAGTCATGTCTCACTCTGAGACCCCATGACTGCAGCTTGCCAGGCTTCCCTGTCCTTCACTACCTTCTGGAGTTTGCTCAGACTCAGCTCCATTGAGTTGATGATGCATCTAACCATCTCATCCTCTGTCATCCCCTTCTCCTCCTGCCTTCAATCCTTCCCAACATCAGGGGCTTATGAATCAGCTCTACTCATCTGGTGGGCAAAGTATTGGAGTTTCAGTTTCAGCATTAGTTCTTCCAGTGAATATTCAGGACTGATTTCCTTTAGGACTGACCAGTTTGATCTCCTTGCTGTCCAAGGGACACTCAAGAGTTTTCTTCAATACCACAATTTGAAAGCATCAGTTCTTTGGTGCTCAGCTTTCTTTATGGGCCAATTCTCACATCCGCACATGACTACCGGAAAAACCATAGCTTTGACTAGATGGACCTTTGTTGGCAAAGTGATGTCTCTGCTTTTTAACATGCTGTCTAGATTTGTTATAGCTTTCCTTCCAAGGAGCAAGCATCTTTTAATTTCCTGACTGCAGTCACCATCTGCAGTGATTTTGGAACCCAAGAAAATAAAAAGTCTGTCACTGTTTCCATTGTTTCCCCATCTATTTGCCATGAAGTATTGAGACTGGATGCCATGATCTTAGTTTTTTGATCAGCCTTACAAATAAGAAGTACTCATCATACACTGATGCCATGACACTTCTTATCTAAGTTAAATAAGGACAAAAATCTCTCCTCAGAAAAATGAGCAGGGGCAAAAATCAGGGAAGACAACCCCAAACTCCTCCTTCCCTGGTGACTACTCGGCCTCTTTGTTTGTATCCCCCTCTTAACCAGCTTGCCAAAGAAATCCAGGGCAGCAGCTCTTCACCTGCCTGCCCAGTCTCCCTCTGAGAGCAAATCCTTGCTTAAATAACTCTCACTTTACTTTCTCAACCTCTATGCTTTGTCTCCAAATTCTCTTGTGATGGAGAAAGAACCTCAAGTTCACCGGCAACAATATGATCATCTAATTACACCAGTTAATATATAATCATATCAGTTAATAAGTAATTACAAACTGATGAGAAGGCTGGAAGGAAAGCAAGGAGATTCCATGAGGGTTCACGTTAGGTCAGGAAAGCTTCCCTCAGTACTTGAGGCTTGTGAGGGCTTCCCAGGTGGAACTAGTGGTAAAGAACCCACCTGCCAATGCAGAAGATGTAAGAGATACAGGTTTGATCCCTGGGTTGGGAAGATCCCCTGCAGGAGGGCATGGCAACCCACTCCAGTTTTCTTGCCTGGAAAATTCCATGGACAGAGGTGCCTGGCAGGTTACAACCCATAGGGTAGCAAAGAGTCGGACAACATGAAAATCGACTTAGGATACGCGCACCAGGGGACAGGAGGGAAGGATGCAGTTGATGCTGAGGGAGGCAACCGGGAAAATACCTTTCGGATAGAGACCCTCAGTGCGGTGCTCCTTCCAACTGAAAGTCCCAAGAAACTGAACACAGGGAGGCAGAAGGGAAGGAAGAGAGGCAGCCTCTATCTCCCCACCTGGCAGGTTGTCATGGGTCAGCCACTCTCAGGCTGCACCAGAACAAGCTTCTTTCCAGCATGCTAGGACCGAAATTGTGTGACACAAGGAGTCTGAGACCAGACAGGTGTCAACGTAAGAGAAACACACAACCTAAAATTCGTGAGTTAAACTTTGTTCAGGGACATTACTGAGGCCTACAGCCCAGAAGACATCCTTTCAGATAGCTCCGAGAACCTCCTCTGAAGAGGTGAGGGGGGAGTCAGGATATGTAGGAGTTTTCTGTTGGGGAAAAAAAAAATGTAGTTGAACATCACTCCGCCCATGGCAAACATCAAAAGATAACTGCTAATCACAAAAAGCAGACATCGCAAGTTAATGATTTTAGTGCTTGTATGGGAAGATGCAAGCATTCTGATGAGCAACTTCCTGTCATCACCGGGGACAAATAGTTCTTCCAGCGATGAGAAGGTTTGAGAAGAACACAGGGCTATCCAACCTGAAGAGACATTAAGAAGGAAACAAAGGAGGATGAAATTTTCCTTGCTTTCCCCATCTATCACCTTCACTGAGAGCTGACTGAGAGCTGCCTTAGGACAATGACTGTGCCTTTTATGTGTCTTTGAACATATGAAGTCCTTATACCCTTTATATGCATTGACATATTACCTGGAGTAGCTTGGAATCGAGGGCTTATAATCTATGGAACCAACACACTAGTATCCAAAGGAAAGGTGGTTGCAGCTGCTGGGACCGAAAGCCTAATTTGAAAGGCACAAATACTTCTTCTCCCTGTGGCTTTCGTAGCACCTTCTGCCTAGGTCCGCTCCCTGCAGCTGGTGCCTGAGTCCTTGTTCCACGCTAATGGATCAAGAGCTGAGAAAAAACTATGGGACGGGAGGCAAGGGGCACACAAAATAGAAGATCTTATGTCTCACTTTACCCAGAGCATATCTGGTGACATATCTGTTTAACATTTTCTTGAATTTTTCATTTTTAATGCCATTTTCCAATTAGAACTTACATTTAAATATGTTGGGGTGGGTTTTGTAGATCCT
>SJYX01024289.1:24604-62589 GCA_006410675.1 Oreotragus oreotragus | reverse complement strand
GATGCCATGATCTTAGTTTTCTGAATGTTGAGCTTTAAGCCAACTTTTTCACTCTCCTCTTTCACTTTCATCAAGAGGCTTTTGAGTTCCTCTTCACTTTCTGCCATATGAGTGGTGTCATCTGCATATCTGAGGTTATTGCTATTTCTCCCGGCAATCTTGATTCCAGCTTGTGCTTCTTCCAGCCCAGCATTTATCATGATATACTCTGCATATAAACTAAATAAGCAGGGTGACAATATACAGCCTTGACGTACTCCTTTTCTTATTTGGAACCAGTCTGTTGTTCCATGTCCAGTTCTAACTGTTGCTTCCTGATCTGCATATAAGTTTCTCAAGAGGCAGGTCAGGTGGTCTGGTATTCCCATCTCTTTAGTATTTGACCTCAATAAAATTTTATTGCAAAGATAATGCATGAATCATAATTTAATCTGGACAATCCAGCCTTAAAGTCCATAGAAAACCACTGTGTTTAGCTCCAGAAAGATAATTTAAAATCTGTAAACTTTCCCATTCTAATCACTCCAGTTTTGATCTAATTCCACTCTCTTTCTTCAGTGATTTGAGCCCCTCTCCTCTTCCACCTGTAGAGATTAGATTTAATTTTCAATGACTCGTCCATCCCTTTTCTTATAGAAAGATCATACATCCATCCTTTCCTAATGCAACCTGTAGGGACTTTCTGTTGGAGGACTAATTTCCCTTCCCCATCAATGTGAGGCTTGGCCACGTAACTTGCTCAGTGGAACGTGAGGAGACAAGACATGGGTTGCATCTGAACAGAAATTTGAACAGGCATCACATCTTTTAGGCAGTTCTCTTTCCCTCTGCTAGTGAGCAGATGTTCTAAGTGGTGCTGCTCTATCGGTTTGCGTCTGGGGATAAGCAGCTGCCATAGGGGGTCATAGCACCTGACCCATCGCCTGCCATGTAACATAGCTGAGAGAGAAATATTTGCAAACCACTGGGATTTGTGGGGTCATCTGCTACTGCAGCGAAGTTGACTAACCCAGCCTGGAGTGGCTTTAAGGATAGTTGGAATAAAGGAATGTTTGGGCTGAGCCCTTGTAATGTTTCTCATATCATATGAAGACAGAAGTTTTCAGGAAAGGTCCCTAATTGTACTGGACATTTCCCCTGGGTCACCAGCTTGATTAGGGACAATCAATGCTTTTAACCTCCTCTTAATGGTAAACAAAATGAAACCAAGCCAAACCACAATGTTTCTCAACAAGCTCCAAGTACCGTGTACCCTAAATAATTGAAAAGTTTTAACCATTTAATTTTTCATGTTGTGCTCTTCAAAATGCCCTCAGACTACAGACAGATAAATAGATTTCTGCAAAAAGCACAAAGGAAAAAAATGTCCACAGTTCTTGAGTACTGGTAATTATCACATTCTGAAAAATACTGTGTCATAGTCTGACTTGATGAAATCATTAAAATGTGATTTGACAACTATAATTTGTCCTAGACAGAGTCCTTTTCAAATTAAAGACTAGATAATTATACAGCTGAACATCTAAATAATGAGAGGTTTTCAATAAATTTTATCATTTCTGTATGTCGAATGTCCCATTGCTTGGCTTTATGTCTTCATATTCATTTACACTTCTATTTCTTTGTTGTATGTATGTATTTATGTATGTATTCGTTTTTAGTTTCAGTAATGGAAAAAAATTTCACACTTAACCATAAAATTACCTTTTAAAACGTTGCTGTTTTTTACAGTTGCCACTGTTCAGTCACTAAATGATGTCCAACTCTTTGTGACCCCATGGACTGCAGTGCCAGGCTTCCATGTCCTTCACTGTTTCCCAGAGTTTGCTCAGATTCATGTCCATTGAGTCAGTGATGCTATCTATCTATATCATCCTCCTCCAACCCCTTTTCCCTTTGCCTTCAATCTTTCCCAGCATCAGAATCTTTTCCAATGAGTTGGCTCTTCACATCAGGTGGCCAAAGTATTGGAGCTTCAATTTCAGCATCAGTCCTTCAATAAATATTCAGGGTTGATTTCCTTTAGGACTGACTGGTTTGATCTCCTTGCATTCCAAGGGACTCTCAACAGTCTTCTTCAGCAGCACAGTTCAAAAACATCAATTCTTCAGTGCTCAGCCTTCTTTATGGTCCACCTCTCACATGGGTACATGACTACTGGGAAAACCATAGCTTTGACTATATTGGGCTTTTGTTGGCAAGGTGATGTCTCTGCTTTTTAATATGCTGTTTTTCAATAATTTTTCACAAGAATGTACTAAAATATTGAGTGGTTTAATTTACATAACATTGATGAAATATGTCTAATACACAGAAGGCTAAATACTGGGGGTATCGAAATGAAAAAGAAAAACAAAATAAAAAACACTCAGAAAGATAAATCAACAACTTCAGATCACGGACTCAACCTGACATATAAACATTAAAATATTGGTTTTGTTAATGGTAAGACCTAGACTGAGGCTTTGCACCAAGAATAGCAGGTTGACCGCATACTTCCACCTCTTCTAAAACCATGCTAAGGTGGAGATAAAGGGACACTTCAGGAGGATATAAATCTACCAGGACAATGAGAATCAAGATGGGTAGGAAACACCAGCACTTGTTGGCGGCTGGAACACAGGTAGAAGGATGTGGCTGTCATAGCAACTTGGAGGGAGCTGTGTCCTAACCTAGGGGAGAAAGCCAGNAAAGGGACACTTCAGGAGGATATAAATCTACCAGGACAATGAGAATCAAGATGGGTAGGAAACACCAGCACTTGTTGGCGGCTGGAACACAGGTAGAAGGATGTGGCTGTCATAGCAACTTGGAGGGAGCTGTGTCCTAACCTAGGGGAGAAAGCCAGAATAATACAGTTCAAACACAGACCACCAAAGACTCAGAAATTGGTAGACCCAGATAATTCCACAGGTAAAAACAAAAATGAGTCTGAAAGCAGAAAGACTGGTTGAAAGTCTGTTGAAAAAGCAGTTAAATCTCTACACTTCTTGCCCTCCATGCCAATGGCAGTTGCCCCTGGTATACCAGCAAAGGGCTGGGTGTTTATTTTCTGGTTTTGTAAAGTCTCTTGACTAAGGAACCCAGATATGGGTAAGATCAAGATGCCAAAGCGAAAGTAGGACAAGTAGTAAAAAATAAAAAGCTATTTACTGGACAGAGAAGAGTACCCTGGTCTCTGTGACTAGAGGAAGCCTGCATGCAGCAACCAAGACCCAATGTAGCTGAAAATAAATATAAATAAATAATTTTTAAAAAGGACATTCTCTCATATCACATACAGAAATAAGCTCAAAGTGGTTTAAAGACTTAAACAAGACGTGACGTCATGAAACTACTAGAAGATAGGCAAAACAGTCTGTGACATAAGTTGTAGCGATATTTTTTAGATCAGTCTCTCGAGGAAAAAGAAATAAAAGCAAAAATAAAGGGTGAAACCTAGTCAAGCTTAAAAGCTTTTGCATGGCAAAGGAAACCAGCAACAAAACAAACAAAACAACCCTACAGACTGGAAGAAAATAGTTGCAAAAGGTGTGACTGACAAGGGGTTGATTTCCAAAGCAAGCAGTTCATGGAACTCAGTATCAAAAAAACAAATAACCTGATCAATAAATAGATAAGAGGCCTGAATAGATATTCCTCTGAAGAAGACATACAAATGGCCAACAGGCATAGGAAATGATGCTCAATAACTCTAATACAGAAATGCAAATCAAAACTGCGCTGAGATAATCGCCTCACAGTAGTCAGAATCTGTCATCAAGAAGTCTGCAAATAATAAATGCTGAAGAGGGTATGGAGAAAAGGAATCCTCCTAACCTATTGATAGGAATGTAAATTGGTGCAGCCACTATGCAAAATAGTATGGAGGTTCCTTTAAAAATAGAGCTACCATATGATCCAGCGATATTACTCCTGAGCATAAATCAGGAAAAGACTAAAACTCTAATTGTGTTACTGAAAGTTGGATTGTGGCTGCTCGCCACTCTGTAGCCAATAAAGAAGAAAGGCTGGTGGAAAGAAAAGTTTGCTTCATTTCAGAGGCTGGCAGTTGTGGGAGGCAGGGAATTCATGTACAAAAGTCAATTCTCTCACACTGATAATCAGTGGGCAAGAGCTTTTATAGGTCGAGGCAGGGTGTTACATTCAGAAACAGTTCAGTCAGCTCTGACAGTCATCTTAAAAAAAAAAAAAAAAAAATATATATATATATATATGGCTGTTCTGGGTCATAGTTACAACATGTAGGATCTGGTTCCCTTACCAGGGATCGAACGCAGGTACCCTGCATTGGGAGCATAGAGCCTTAGCCATGGGACCACCAGGGAAGTCCTGATGCTCATCTTGAAACTGGTCATGCAGTGGTCTGATCAGTGTCATCTTGGGTGTTTTGAATACAGTCAGTCTTCGGTTCTAGGGGCAGTTTGGCCCCATTTTTTGAGGTTAGAGATCTCAGAATTGTGGCAGTTATGCATGGCTACAGTCTGGTCATCATGTAGTTAACTTTTTCCACCCACTGAGGGTTTCGATATCTACAAGATACCTTAAAGGGTATGGCTCAGAATATTATTTATAGCCCTCGAGGAGGAACTAAAGGTCCTCAGTTTTGCTTAATGATGAAACTATTATTAATTGGTCTTGTTTGACTGTTTTCCCTTGCTTCTGCATTTGCTCACTTCTCTGATTAAACTTACTTTGGCTAAAGTCTTTCTGGAGCTAAAAAGCAGATGAAGGACATGAAGTGGTGGAAAGACCAAAGTGTCCTGCTCCATTTCAGTTTCAAAAGCTATATACATCCCAATATTCATAGCAGCATTATTCACAATAGTCAAGACATGGGAACAAACTAACTGTTCATCAACAGATGTGTGGATAAAGAAGAGGTGGTCCATACACACACACACACACACACACACATACACACACACACACATACATACACATACACACACGTACACATACACACACACACACATACACACATACACACACACAATGGAATATTATTCAGCCACAAAAAGAATGATTATTGCCATTTGTATCTATGTAAGCATGTTATTTCGGAGAAGGCAATGGCACCCCACTCCAGTACACTTGCCTGGAAAATCCCATGGATGGAGGAGCCTGGTGGGCTGCAGTCCATGGGGTCGCTAGGAGTCGGACATGACTGAGTGACTTCACTTTCACTTTTCACTTTCATGCATTGGAGAAGGAAATGGCAACCCACTCTACTGTTATTGGCTGGAGAATCCCAAGGACAGGGGAGCCTGGTGGGCTACCGTCTATGGGGTCGCACAGATTTGGACACGACTGAAGCGACTTAGCAGCAGCAGCAGCAGCAGCAAGCATGTTATTTGGAAGTATAGGGAAAGATAGGGCTTTCCAGGTGGCTCAGTGGTAAAGAAGCTGCCTGCCAATGCAGGGGACACAGGAGACACAGATTTGATCCCTGTGTCAGGAAGATCCCCTGGAGTGGAAAATGGAACCCATTCCAGTGTTCTTGCCTAGAAAATTCCAGAGGAGCCTGGTGGTCTACAGTCCATGGGGTTGCAAAGAGATGGACGTGACTGACCACAGAGAACAGGGAAAGACAAAGCCAGTTAAAAAGAGATAAGTGAAGTTGCATTATTATGAAATGGTGGTGGCTGCAGAGGCTGCTGTTTTCATAGCAAGCCTTGTGGAATTATGTAACTCTTTAAACTATAGATAGGTATTGCTGCTGCTGCTGCTGCTGCTAAGTTGCTTCAGTCGTGTCAGACTCTGTGCGACCCCATAGATGGCAGCCCACCAGGCTCCCCCGTCCCTGGGATTCTCCAGGCAAGAACTCTGGAGTGGGCTGCCATTTCCTTCTCCAATGTATGAAAGTGAAAAGTGAAAGTGAAGTGGCTCAGTCGTGTCTGACCCTCAGCAACCCCATGGACTGCAGCCCAGCAGGCTCCTCTGTCCATGGGATATGTATTACCTTGATACAAATATAAAAGAAATTAAACCATAAAAAAAAAAAACCTGTATTAAAGAGGAGGCTTTGAGGTGAAGCCAAACAGCTGATTGTAAATTTGGCCAACTTGGTTTCCTTTCAAGAACTGAGTTCTGGGGGGCACCCCAATTGTCAGGGACACTTGAGATGGCACTGTCAGGACTGTTGCAGGAGAATCAGGTTGTGGGGGTCCTGGGGGCCAGTGAAGCAAGTGTTTCAAGGAGGAATGGTCGGGCTTCTCAAATGCTGCTGAGAAGAAAGTAAGAAAGCTTCAAAATGACCACTGGAATAAAGATTATACAAATGCCAGGTGTTTCCTTGAGATTTCCAGCCTATAGAAAGAAACTATTAGCCTCCTAGTTTAGTGATTCCCAAATCAAAATTACCTGGAACCCTTAAAACAAAGCTCTGTAATTCATGCACATAAACACTCACACACATGTGCATACACACCCACTCAAAACTGAGCTAGAGTTAGATCACTGGGTTTATGGGGTGGGTTTTGGAACCTGCATTTCAAGGCATTGTAGTTCTGATTCTAGAGGTCAGCAAGGCTTGGGAACACTGGCCTCACTAGGCTTTATCTGGAGCAGGAGTTGATAGCTGGACACTGGCTATATCTAAGATTCCTGTCCCTCCTCAAATTTCACATGTCTTTTTCTTAAGGTTTTGAGTGTCTTGTTTTAAAATATTGGATGTTAACGAAAGTAAACAACTGTGTCTTGCAGGGTTTTTCTTCTAGAGTTTTACATTATTGCCTGTAGTATCTATTCTTATGCATTATCCCACTCATCATTCAGACATTGAAGAGTTTGTTTCTTCTTAGTAATGGTGTTAAATGAGAATCGAGACAAAGTGGCAAAACTTCTCTTTCAATGGTTTTTGTAAAGAAAGAGCAAACAATGCAGTTTCTGTTACAATTATTAATCCTGTAACCATCTTTTAAGCCATAAAGACTTATGTAACAGTAAAATTAAGTAATAATTTTTCTTACATTAATGATTATTTATTTCTATTTGGCAATCTGGTAATACTATTCTCTTCTCTGAAAGTAACTATAACTCTGAAAACAGCTTCTTTTTATTGTGGTAAAATATGCACATTATTTGCCACTTTAATAACTTTTAAGTGTATGGTTCTGTGGCATTAAGCACATTTACATTGTTGAATAAGTACATTCACATTGTTGAATTAAGTACATTCACATTGTTGTGGTACCAGTACAACCATCTCCAAGACTAAAAGAGCTCTTTTTAAAAAATGTCTGAAGATAGTTTTATATGCTTAATATCACTAAAAAATTAAATGCTGGCCAAGCTAATAAAAATTAATATAAATATTAAGAGACTGTTAATAAAATGTTATTAGTATCTTGAATCAAGATACTTGATTGATCAAGATACTAATCAAGATACTTGATTAAATCAAGATTGAGTCAAGATTACTGGGAGAAATATCAATAACCTCAGATATTCAGACGACACTACCCTTACGGCATAAAGTGAAGAAGAACCTCTTGATGAACATGAAAGAGGAGAGTGAGAAAGTTGCCATAAAGCTCAACATTCAGAAAACTAAGATCATAGCATCCGGTCCCATCACTTTATGACCAACAGATGGAGAAAAGTGAAAACAGTGGCAGACTTTATTTTCTTGGGCTCCAAAATCACTGCAGATGGTGACAGCAGCCATGAAATTAAAAGACGCTTACTCCTTGGAAGAAAAGTTATGACCAACCTAGACAGCATGTTAAAAAGCATTACATTACTTTGCCAACAAAGGCCCATCTAG
Source organism: Oreotragus oreotragus (assembly GCA_006410675.1). Classification (NCBI taxonomy): domain Eukaryota; kingdom Metazoa; phylum Chordata; class Mammalia; order Artiodactyla; family Bovidae; genus Oreotragus; species Oreotragus oreotragus. The sequence goes on along the minus strand of SJYX01024289.1, from coordinate 54,821 downwards.
TCAAAGCTATGGTTTTTCCAGTAGTCATGTATGGATGTGAAAGCTGGACTATAAAGAAAGCTGAGTGCTGAAGAATTGAGGCTTTTGAACTGTGATGTTGAAGAAGACTCTTGAGAGTCCCATGGACCACAAGGAGATCCAACCAGTCCGTCCTAAAGGAAATCGGTCCTCAATATTCATTGGAAGGACTGATGTTGAAGCTGAAACTCCAATACTTTGGCCACCTGATGCAAAGAGCTGACTCATTGGAAAAGACCCTGATGCTGGGAAAGATTGAGGGCAAAAGGAGAAGGGGATGACAGAGGATGAGATGGTTGGATGGCATCACTGACTCGATGGACATGAGTCTGAGTAAACTCTGGGAGTTAGTGATGGACAGGGAGGCCTGGCGTGCTGCAGTCCACGGGGTCGCAAAGAGTTAGACATGTCTAAGTGACTGAACTGAACTGAACTGAATTGAGTATCCTGAAATATTACATTTTCCACTTTTTTCCCTACTATTTTAGTTTTCTATTGGGGTATAACAAATTACTTGAGTTAGCAGCTAAAAGCAACACATATTTTACATTTTTTCATCATAATAAGTTTTTTAAAACTGTTGAGTCTATTACACGGACTTTTATATCTCATTTAGGACAGACCTTATCCAAGTGCTCGGTGACTACCTGTTAACATCCTTACTGCATGAAGACACCAGTTACAACTGCAGGGACCTGACACTTAGAACTTTCTTTCTAGATCTCAGAAGCAGTAGGTTCCACGATAAAGGCATAAGCTTGTGGCAGTTGTATCAATTACATGCTATTCACTTTGTACCATTCTGGCTTTGTAGGAGGCACATGCTGGTTAACCAGCTCAACTCCCTCTAGATGGAGAAACTGGGAACTCTAGGACATGTTTTTTGTCCTGATACCACGGGAGGATGTGGTCTAGAAGAGGGATCTCCAACCACTGGCATCTAATGCCTGATGATCTGAGGTGGAGCTGCTGTAATAATAATAGAAATAAAGTGCACAATAAATGCAATGCACTTGAATCATCTTGAAATCATCCCCCTTCTCTCCAGTCTGTGGAAAAATTGTCTTCCACAAAATCAGTCCCTGGTGCTAAAAAGGTTGGGGACCACTGGTCTAGAAAATAGTAGTGTTTGGATTCCCCTGTAGTTCAGTGGTAAAGAATCTGCCTGCCAATGCAAGAGACACAGGTTTGATCCCTGGTCTGGGAAGATCCCACACACCATGGGGCAACTATGCCCATGAGCCACAGCTACTGAACCTGTGCTCTAGAACCCAGGAGCCACAACTACGGAAGCATGCGTGCTCGGGAGCCGGTGTGCCGCGAGAAGAGAAGTCATTGCAGTGAGAAGCTTGTGCATCACAGCTAGAGAGTAGCCCCCCGTTCTCCACAACCAGAGAAAAGCCCGCACAGCAACCCAGCAGGGCCAAAAATAAATGAATAAATATTTTTAAAAAATATAGAGAAAACATCAATGTTCCAAGACCCTGTCTGCTGACAGGCTTAACTTGAGGAAGTTTATACAACACCCAGGGTTTCCCTGGTGGCTCAGATGGTAAAGAATTCACCTGCAATGTGGGGGACCTGGGTTCGATCCTTGGGTTGGGAAGATCCCTTGGAGGAGGGTCTGGCAACTCACTCCAGGATTCTCGCCTAGAGAATCCCCGTGGACAGAGGAGCCTGGCGCGCTAGAGTCCATGGTGTCACAAAGAGTTGGACACAACTAAAGTGACTGAGCACAGTACAGCCTAGCACGTACAACATACGGAGCTTCCCAGGTAGGTCAGTAGCAAAGAATCCACCTACCCATGTAGGAGACTCAGATTTGATTCCGGGGTTGGGAGGATGCCGTGGAGGAGGAAATGGCAATCCACTCCAGTATTCTTACCTGGAAACTGGAGGGCTACAGTCCTTGGGGTCACAGAGTTGGACAGGACTGAAGTGAGCGAACACATACAGGCACAGACAAAATGATTATTATTGGCTTATCAGAACTGTGGCAAGCTGTAACTGCAACTTACATGTACCCACAAAGGCAGCTTCTGTAGCTCTATAGCAGGTCTGTCTTCCTTTCCCTACCAGGAAGATGCTGAGAACACTCACACACTGGTGGTGGGAGTGAGCATGGGTAGAGCCACCTTGGAAAATAAATGAAGTAGAAAATGGACACACTAAACTTCAGCATTTCCATCCTAGGTATATAGGATAAAGCTGGACTCTGCAGACTTTTTCTGTAAAGGGCTGAATAGTAAATATTTGAGACTCAGTGGGTCAGTAACTCTTCGGCACAGCTCCTCATCTCTGCTGCTATGCTTGGAAAGCAGCTGTAGGCAACATGGGCCTGAATGGGTGTGTTTGTGTTCCGACAACGCTTTATTTGAAGACACTGAAATGTGAATTTTATGTAATATTCTCACGTCACAGATATTCTTTATCTTCCAACCATTTCAAACATGCAATCATTCCCAACTGGAAGTGAAGTGAAGTGAAGTCACTCAGTCGTGTCTGACTCTTTGCGACCCCATGGACTGTAGCTTACCAGGCTCCTCCGTCCGTCGGATTTTCCAGGCAAGGGTACTGGAGTGGGTTGCCATTTCCCAACTTGAGGGCCATACAAAAACAAGAAGCCTATTTTCCTAGAAGAACTATTGCGCACGTATAGTGAGAGGCTTATTTAGGAAGTTTCTGGTAGTGTAACTTATAATTGCAACAAGATAAGTGTACCCCTAAAGCATAACCAGTAAGCAACAGTTTGCTGATTTTCACTCATAAGGTGGGAAACTGCATAGCACTGAAAATGCATGAACTATACTTACATGTATCAGTATGAACAGGTTGAAAACACTTAATATTGATCAAAAAAAGCATGTCACTGAAGAATTCATAGAGCATGAATTCATAATTATATTTAGGGTAAAAAAGGCAGAATTGAACAATATATCTAGGTGATAAAACTATAATGAAAGGCAAGGAAATTATAAACACATATTCTAAGAAAATGGTTCCCTTAGGGATGAGGAGAGATGGTGATAGCATAAAAAGCATAAAGGGGCTTCCAAGTTACTGGAATTCTCCTGTTTCTTAAATTTCCATACTGGGCATGTTGTTATTGTTCAGTTTCTGTCATGTCCAATCCTTGTGACTGCATGAACTGCAGCACGCCAGGCATCCCTATCCTTCACTGTCTCCCAGAGTTTGCTTAAACTCATGTCTGTTGAGTCAGTGATGCTGTTCAGCCTCTGTTGCCCCCTTCTCTGCCTGCCTTCAATCTTTCCCAGCATCAAGGTCTTGCCATGTAGAAGTGCCTTTTCTTTTCATAGTTTATGGTATATGTATAAATAATATATACATATACATTTTAGTAATTTTTGAAAAAGAATTTCTACTGAAAATTTGAATTTGGTATAGTGCTTGATTTTGCAGATTTGTTTAGCAAATGAATCTTTAGTTTTATAGTAAAGGGTGCCCTCTTCAGGCAACATGTCCAATGTTGTTAAGATATTGAACAGAAAATGACAAAACTCACAAACAGAATCAGCACTAAGAGGCACTTTGTGGCCTATTCTATGTCTAACTTTAAGCAGTACGAAGTATTTTATTTTGGGAAATCTCCAGAAAAGCATGATTTTTTCTATTATTATTTAATAATATAACTTAATTTAGTTAAAAATCCTTGTTTATTTCCTAATTCCTATTTCTTATCAATATGTCAGTATAAAGTCCATTTGACTCTTTTTTTGGAAGAGTTAAGGTAGAACTACAGGAATGCTTATTATAGGATTCCTCCCTTGACCTGTGATAATACCAATAAGGTAGGAAAGGCTGAATTTCTTGTCATTGGCAATAATTTATATATCTTGAAAGCATTTCAGAATTCTATTCATATTCAAAGCTAAAAACTCTATTCGGATCTAAGATCTTACGGTTTTCTGAATAAGCCTTCATTTAATGTGTATACTGTAATACAGTCCATGAAAATTATTTACACAAAAATTACCGTTTAGTCAGCAATTGCTAAAAATACAATGGAATTAATAAATCTATTCTTTTGGGCCAGGCGTTGCAGTTTAGGTAAATAAAATTCCTTTGTTAGCTCACTAAATAGGTACTTATTAACCATTATTATTATTATAACTGTAAGTCAAACATAGTATTTATTCTCCCAGATAATCTTATACCATTATTGTATTAAAAATAATCTTTCCAAAGAATTCCTTTTCTATATATTGTTAGTATAAAAAATACAAATGTTTGTTAATTTATTATTTTCCTTTTCTTTCGTGGTTATCAAAACTTAATTTCTATTAGAGGTTTTACTGGCCCTAAAACTATTTTAGAGAAAAGTGCAATTGATTAAAAAAATAAAAAAAGGCTGTATTTCCTTAGAAAATTGTAACATTTTAATTTGTATGGAAGAGTAGAAAATAGACAGCAGAAGTTAGAATCCTGGAATTTTAAAATTGGAAGAGAATTTAGAGATCCTCTTGCCTGTTGCTGTCTACTGAGGGCAACTGTCCTCAGCTGAGTAAACCAAGTTCTAAAACCATCACTTGATTTTCCCCAAATCATACAGTTTTAGTAATTGAAGCAAATCATTTGCAAATGAACTCAAGTAAAAGGTTGATTTTTATCTTAATGCAATAATTTCTTTAGTGGTCACTTAGTGTGCCTGTCTTTCATGTCTGTGTAGTTGGGAGGCAGTATTGTGTAGTAGGAGAAAGCTTTCAAGTCAGAGACAGAGCTGGGAGCTACTGCTTGGTGGTAGACTGGGCAAATCACTAGGTGTCTAGATGGGAATAATCATACATCCCCTATAGGGCCGACACTGGGTGTCTAGGTGGGAATAATCATACATCCCCTATAGGGCCGTCACTGGGTGTCTAGATGGGAATAATCATACATCCCCTATAGGGCCGTCACTGAGTGTCTAGATGGGAATACTCATACATCCCCTATAGGGCTGTTACTAGGTGTCTAGATGGGAATACTAATACACCCCCTATAGGGCCATCACTGGGTCTAGATGGGAATAATAATACATATCCTATAGGGCCATCATAGGGCTTAAAGGGGGCTTCTCAGGTGAGTCAGTTATAAAGAATATGACTGCTAATGCAGGAGCTGCAGGAGATTTGGGTTTGATTCCTGGGTCCAGAAGATCCCCTGGAAGAGGAAATGGCAACCCACTCCAGTATTCTTGCCTGGAGAACTCCATGGACAGAGACCTGGTGGGGTACAGTCCATGGAGTAGCAAAGAGTCAGACATGGCTGAACATGCACAAGGCTTAAAAGAGATGCACAGTGCTTGGGACACAACAGATCTTCAATTAACAGTAGCTGGCATTATTATTAGCTGTAGATTTATTATTACTATCCTTACCTGTGTATTTTGGTATATTATTAGCTTTTGCCGGGAGCCAGCATGAGGAACTCTGCCCGTGGCAAAGGTCATGAGGAAGGAGGCTCGACATTACGCAAAGGCGGGATCAAGCCTCAGGAGAGCCCCTGTTCCTGAGCATCTACCCCCAAAACCAGAGTCTGCCTACTTTACTGTTTTATGCTCTCACCTACACTTCTGACTTTACAGGGGGCTATCCGCTACCACCTCTCTCGGAGAAGGAGTTAACCTACAGCTCCAGTTAATAAAAATTCCTGGGCGTGACAAGGGTGTCTCAGGACAAACTTCTCTGCTGGCAGACTAGCTTGTGTGACAGGATTATCCACACACTTGCTACTTTGTACATGATTGTTTACAACCTCTAAAAAATAAACAGCACAGAGAGTTTGGAGTATTTTGAAAGTCTTAGTTAGCATTGGGTTTTTCTAAAGATAAAAATCATATTGGTGAAGGGTTTTTCATTTGTTGAGCCAATATTTGCTGCTAAATCTCCATATTCCCTGCCCTTATAATGAATATAACTAGCATATATGAGAAATAAGTATTAACCTTTAAGATTAATCATGTTAAACCTTAGGCTAAGTAAATTTCTTTCTTGATTATAACCCCCTGCACCCTCACCCTATAGGAATGCAACTTTATGTGGTACCTTTGGAGGGTGGCTCCTGGTTTAAGAAAAAAATCACTCCTGGAAAAAATAAGTTTTCCGGTTGACTGACCGTTATCAGAAAGGGCCATAAAATGTCAGCAGGCCTCATGGCCAGAAGATGATGTAAAACCCCTTAGACCTTTGTATACATTTATATGAAGCACCTGATTTTGACAAGGGTCAGATCTGCTGAACCCGTGTGACTCTGTATTCATCTCTGTGTATAACAAAAAGTATATAAGCAAACCTGAAAATAAAGAAAACGGATCAGTTTCTGGAAAGACTGATTCCCCCATGTCGTTCTTTCTTTCCCCTCTGGCTGAATTCCCATCTGGAGCATGGGTACTCGCCAAGCCTGCTAATTTTGCCCTGGCTTCTAAGACCCATGCAAGAGGGAGCCCAAGGCGTGGCACCCTCCGCTATTCAAGTGGGCACTAGTGGCTTACGTAGGTGGTGCAAACTCCTTGTCTTGGAGTTTTATTGGTATTCCAGGTAAACCAAGTTATTCAGCCTCTTTTTTTCCACTAATTTTCCTACTGCACTATTCTTTTCTAATCTCTCTTTATATTTCTAATTAAATAGCTTTTTCCTAGGACGCCAATTCCGTCTCCCCTTTGAATTACCCTGGATCCACCGGGGCTGGACCCTGGCAAGCTGTATATTTTCTTAGTGCTATTATTTAATGTTTATATGCATTTTCCTCTGCAGTTCATCTCAATTTCTAGTTACATATCTTACTTTTCTACATTTTCCCACAGTCCTTAGCAGAGCCCCTTGTATCATAGTTAATTCATTGGTGCCTCTGTCTTCCCATTTGTGTTAGGAGGAAGGGGACTGTTGGACAAAACTGTTTTAAAATTCCTTATAGCACTTAGTTCCCATGTGTTCATCAGGTGGTTTTCTGAAGGGAAAAATTCCAGCCTCTTGGAGGAACATTTTCAGGTCTGAATTATCTGCATTAACTTCTTACAATAATTCACTGCTCTACACAATGAAAAATATTGGATTGAAAATCATTGTCAGGAGTTTAAAAAACGCTGGTGGTGAGGGTTAAAATTGCTGTTTAATGAATGTTATCAGGCAAGTAGAAGAGTAGGGGGAAAAATTAGCTTGGATCTATATTTCATATTATATATTGAAATAAGCTTCAGATGGGTCAAAGAGTTAAACATTAAAACCAATCTATAAAAGATAAAAATCTGTGGAAAAATGGAATGCCAAATTTAATCCGGCTGTGGGGAAGAAATACATCTTTAAATCTTGAAAAGTATAGGCTATGACCAAGATGCAATGCATATGATCAAATCTGTGAGGTCAAACTAAAATTTGTGTACACACAGTGTATCAAAATAAGTACTGAGGACTTCCCTGGCGGTCCAGTAGTTAAGATCCTGCATTTCTAATGCAGGGGGCTCAGGTCAGAGAACTAAGATCCCACATGCCAAGCAGCCAAAAATAAATAAATATTGAAAGAAGCCAATAGAATAGAAAAAACAAATGCAATGATGACCTCTGATAACACTCTTCCTATTCAAATATAGCAAGCACACAAATGTAGAAGTCAACAGGTAGAATTCCTTTAGTAGTCCTTAAAGCTCATCCAGAACAAAGGATAGTGTGTTGTCTCATGGAAAGAGTCTATGAGCCAACAGAAAGAAGGACTGTAAAATAAGGTAGCAAAAATTATTTAAAAATATATAATCTCCAATGTAGCCAGGGCTACATGGTCCCCATGGGAAAACAATGTACTTTCTCACTTCAGAAAGGGCATCTTTCTGGAGAATAAGTGTCTTTTTCTTGTTTGTTTTTGTTTTATTTTTTAAATTAATTTATTTTTAATTGGAGGGTAATTGTTTTACATTGTTGTGTTGGTTTCTGCCATTTATCAACATGAATCAGCCATAGGCACATGTATATCCCCTCCCTCTTGAGCCTCCCTCCCTGGAGAATAAGTGTCCAGTATGTAGCAGGCTCTTGAAAATCTTCGTACCCTCTAACTCAGTGGGAAATAAATGGGAAAACAGTGGAAACAGTGTCAGACTTTATTTTGGGGGGCTCCAAAATCACTGCAGATGGTGACTGCAGTCATGAAATTAGAAGACGCTTACTCATTGGAAGAAAAGTTATGACCAACCTAGATAGTATATTCAAAAGCAGAGACATTACTTTGCCGACTAAGGTCCGTCTAGTCAAGGCTATGGTTTTTCCTGTGGTCATGTATGGATGTGAGAGTTGGACTGTGAAGAAGGCTGAGCACNGTCGGACACAATCTGTCTCTTATACACATCTAGATGTGTATAAGAGACAGGGACTGCAGCCTACCACACTTCTCTGTCCGTGGGATTTTCCAGGCAAGATTACTGTAGTGGGTTGCCAGTTCCTTCCCCAGAGGATCTTCCCAACCCAGGGATGAAACCTGGGTCTCCCGCATTGTAGGCAGATGCTTTACCATCTGAGCCACCAGGGAAGTCACAATTATACTGAGCCTCCAAAATGAGAAATATATAAATAAAATAATAGATAATTCATAGAATATCAATCCAACTGCAAAGAAAATGGAAAAATGCTAATATACTTAGCATGCAAAATAAATACAATAAGGTAGATTTTATTCATCTCAGTTTTATATGTTTATTTTTTATTTTACAAAAGAGTTATAAAATCTACTAGTTGGATAAAGCAAAATGGATACTAGTGTAGTGGTTGCAAAAGTATGAAATATTATATCACTTTTGTTCATTGAAGAAATATGTAGTAAACATAATAAATTGTAAGCATACTTCTAAGCATTTATAATGCAATGCTAAACAGTTACAGAAAATTCCAGACACTCTCCTGTATGCACACAATATATTGTCAAATAGCAATGACACTCCTGTGCATCTTACATCCTAGTCTAGTTTTTAACCTGAGAACATCAATAAAAACCAAGTAACCATATGCATTTCAACACAGAAACTTCAAACCTGATTTTTCAATTCATATAAATAAAAGTACAAATTATTAAAATTTAAACATTTTAGTATGGAATTTTAACAAGGGTAAAAAATATTAAAAAACAGTGAATGTCAGCTTTCAATGAATTACAGGTTTAATTATGTTTATTCATGAGAATATCATGAAGTTATTAAAATAAGGTATAAGACCTATTTCAGATGATCTAGAGAAATGTCTAGAAGTTATTTTTGAGTGGAAATAGAGTAGCAAAACATAAATAACAAAATCCTATTTTTGTACAACTGAAAAAGTGATGTATATATGGTTGTATATAATATAAATCTCTGCAGAGTTATTACTGAAAGAAGAGCATAGAGTGAATATTTCTTATCTCTAAATGCTACTGGGGAAATAAGGCAGCAGAATGGCTAGGAGGAAACAAACAAAAAGGGGACATTTAAAAAGTTTAAAATAGTTTGACTTTATGTAATATATGCATGTTTTTCTACATAAAGTCAAATAAAAGAAACACTTACGATAATAGCCACTAATTATTTTTTCATTATTTCCATGGTAGTGCTATACCAAATTCTTCTCAGTCTTCTCCCAAGTTCCACCAAAGCATGCCATTATTATCTTCATATAACAACTGAAGAAACAAAGTTGGTTAAATCACTTCGTTCACTTAGTTCAGTTCAAACAGCTAGAAAGCAGTTTTGCAAATGCCTTTCACAATGTTGTACTGATGTTTCAGAATATGAGATAACTTGGTAATTGCCAAGGTGGGAATGATTTTGCAACAATAGTGAATGTGCATTGCAACTGTTTTTGTTTTTATTTTTCCCAAAAGAAAAGCAATTGTTTTGGGAAGAATTTAAATATATATAAGTCTGTTTTGCAAGTTATCTCAATTACATTAAAAATTCCTATCTGTGTGATGTTATGTTAAACTGTATGACAATACAGAACAATTGCTTGTGATTGTTTACGCAAAATAAGTGGACTTTGAACTACTGGTAGAAGGCTGGATGGATTATATATAGTGTTATCTCCATATTATAAAGTTGATTTCTCATTGATGCCATTTTAGAAGAGCAAGTTGTCCTCTAGTCATGTTCCTTACTGCTTATGACAGTAAGCCACATTCTTATTTTTGAGAAACATAAAAGCATTGAACTTTATAAAACTAACTCTGGCTTTTAACTATACTTTCCCTATCCCATCTTTTTCCCATGACAGTCTAATGTCTTCAGCATTCAGCTGAGCATTGCATTGCCCAAGGGAAAACTAGTCACGCTATGACTGTAAATTACTTATATGCTTTTCTTAGAGGGTGAGTCTTCAGGCAGGATTATATATAGTGTTATCTCCATATTATAAAGTTGATTTCTCATTGATGCCATTTTAGAAGAGCAAGTTGTCCTCTAGTCATGTTCCTTACTGCTTATGACAGTAAGCCACATTCTTATTTTTGAGAAACATAAAAGCATTGAACTTTATAAAACTAACTCTGGCTTTTAACTATACTTTCCCTATCCCATCTTTTTCCCATGACAGTCTAATGTCTTCAGCATTCAGCTGAGCATTGCATTGCCCAAGGGAAAACTAGTCACGCTATGACTGTAAATTACTTATATGCTTTTCTTAGAGGGTGAGTCTTCAGGCAGGCTTCTCCTTGAATTGTGATAACAGAAAAATTAAGATTGCTTGATTTATTAGCAAACAATTGATATGAAGTCTAACTTATGACTAAAAATATCAATAATAAGTACTTCCTTTATGAACTGTGATTAAAAACAAGATTCTTCAGAAATCTGTATCCATTTATTCAGAATACAATATGATTCTAATTTTCTGGAGATATTCAAGAATAAGAAATTAATGTTTGTTTTTTATAAGAAATAGGTATCTGATGAGATGACCACAAAAGGTCCATTTCAGATACATAACTTAGTAAAGATTTACTAGAAGGCAGAATTTATTAAATATGCTTTTAAAAAGTTGGTTTTTATAACCTTGCTTTATATCCCTGTTATAGTACCATATTATCACATACAAAATTGCCCAAATCATAATTTTCAAGCACAAGTAGAAAAGATAAATTTTTCTAGATGTCAATAAGTTGATCATATCTGTAAAGTAATTGTTTATATGCCAAGGGAACTGGGACTAATAATTTTGAGAGTATTGTTACCCTCAGTTGAGTTCAGTTCAGTTCAGTAACTCAGTCATGTCTGACTCTTTGTGACCCCATGAATCAGAGCACGCCAGGCCTCCCTGTCCATCACCAACTCCCAGAGTTCACTCAAATTCATGTGCATCGAGTCAGTGATGCCATCCAGCCATCTCATTCTCTGTTGTTCCCTTCTCCTCTTTCCCTCAGTCCCTCCCAGCATCAGGGTCTTTTCCAATGAGTCAACGCTTCACATGAGGTGGCCAAAGTATTGGAGTTTCAGCTGTACCATCAGTCCTTCAAATGAACACCCAGGGCTGATCTCCTTTAGAACGGACTGGTTAGATTTCCTTGCAGTCAAAGGGACTCTCAAGAGTCTGTTCCAACACTACAGTTCAAAAGCATCAATTCTTCAGCACTCAGCTTTCTTCACAATCCAACTCTCACATCCACACATGACCACTGGAAAAACCATATAGCCTTGACTAGATGGATCTTTGATGGCAAAGGAATGTCTTTGCTTTTTAATATGCTGTCTAGATTGGTCATAACTTTCCTTCCAAGGAGTAAGTGTCTTTATATATCATGGCTGCAATCACCATCTGCAGTGATTCTGGAGCCCCCCCAAAATAAAGTCTGACACTGTTTCCACTGTTTCCCCATCTATTTCCCATGAAGTGATGGGACCAGATGCCATGATCTTCATTTTCCGAATGTTGAGCTTTAAGCCAACTTTTTCACTCTCCTCTTTCAATTTCATCAAGAGGCTTTTTAGTTCCTCTTCACTTTCTGCCATAAGGGTGGTGTCATCTGCATATATGAAGTTATTGATATTTCTCCCGGTAATCTTGATTCCAGCTTGTGCTTCTTCCAGCCCAGTGTTTCTCATGATATACTCTGCATATGAGTTAAATAATCAGGGTGATAATATATAGCCATGACATACTCCTTTTACTATTTGGAACCAGTCTGTTGTTCCATGTCCAGTTCTAACTGTTGCTTACTGGCCTGCATATAGGTTTCTCAAGAGGCAGGTCAGGTGGTCTGTTATTCCCATCTCTTTCAGAATTTTCCACAGTTTATTGTGATCTATTAGGATGCATAAGGGAGAAGGCAGTGGCACCCCAATCCAATACTGTTGCCTAGAAAATCCCATGGACAGAGGAGCCTGGTGGGCTGCAGTCCATAGGGTCGCTAAGAGTTGGACACGACTGAGCAAATTCACTTTCATTTTTCATTTTCATACATTGGAGAAGGAAATGGCAACCCACTACAGTGTTGTTGCCTGGAGAATCCCAGGGATGGTGGGAGCCTGGTGGGCTACCATCTATGGGGTCACAGAGAGTTGGACACAACTCAAGCGACTTAGCAGCACCAGCAGCAGGATGTATAAGTGGTTTGAGTTTTCTTTGTAAAGTATGATGAACAATATATGAAGAATATTATCATTTGTATGTGCTTCTCCTGTGGAAGATCTGCTTATCTAAGTTATCTATGGCTATTCAGATACTAGCTTATTCTTACTTTAGTTGGTATCCCTTTCTAAAAATCGTGTTAAAAAATGACTTTAAAAACCTTACTAAACATCTGAAAACCTGATTAAAATTTCTCTAGTTATATAAAACATTTCTCTATTTATTATAAAAGAATAATAATCATATCCTCCTCTCATTTTTTATAGCAGTATTAAGAATAGAATAAAATAGCAAAACACTTCCAGATCCAAAGATAAAGCATAACAAGATGATTGAAAATTACTATTATAGGTCTATTCTTATCTAAAGACATGCATCTTAAGGAAGTGATTTTAGAAGTTCAGAAAATATATGCTACAAGTCAAGAAAATGTTCTTTTGTTTCTGAAAAAAAAAAAGCCTATTTATTTATGACTTAGCAACTTGGAGAAATACTTTGTNATAGGTCTATTCTTATCTAAAGACATGCATCTTAAGGAAGTGATTTTAGAAGTTCAGAAAATATATGCTACAAGTCAAGAAAATGTTCTTTTGTTTCTGAAAAAAAAAAAAGCCTATTTATTTATGACTTAGCAACTTGGAGAAATACTTTGTAAGGAAATTCATTTAGTTATGTGAACCCTAGACCTCAATTTTCACAAGTAAATAGTAAAGCAGTTTGACTAATCTTCTAAAGCCAATCCACTTATATTTGACATGGCAATGCGTGTTAGTAAACATTTCATGGGCCAAACTCTGTATAGTAGAGCTATTTATGTTTTCCTCTTTAGTGAAATGTGAAACTAATGATATTAAGTAACCAAAGACATATTTTCAGTAAAAGGAACAAATGTATACATTTAACAGCATCATTATAAAGAAATAGTTTTATAATATGTTGAAGAACAGGATGCATTCTGTATGTACCGGGAAGATCAGCAAGAAATACAGAAATAAATTCCATTTCTCTTTCACTTATAGTAGTACAAGAACATGTAAAGAAATCTATATAAGCCTACAGGATAAATCTACATTTAAAAATGTTCAGAGAGTATGGCTTCAAAATACTTCCTTAGGTGGGATGATTTCAAACCAAAGACATATTTTCAGTAAAAGGAACAAATGTATACATTTAACAGCATCATTATAAAGAAATAGTCTTATAATATGTTGAAGAACAGGATGCATTCTGTATGTACCTGGAAGATCAGCAAGAACTACAGAAATAAATTCCATTTCTCTTTCATTTATAGTAGTACAAGAACATATAAAGAAATCTGTATAAGCCTACAGGATAAATCTACATTTAAAAATGTTCAGAGAGTATGGCTTCAAAATCCTTCCTTAGGTGGGATGATTTCAAAACAAAAAACAAAATAATTTTATTCTTTTCCTTTTCTTCATTGATTATCATAGTGTATTTGGCAAAATCTTTGTTAGCATTGTCATTTATACATTAACATTACATGAAACAAAGAACTGAAAGTGAAAATTCTTCTTTCATGCTGTTCTGAAAATAACCCAACTGACTTGAAAACCATGTGTCTCAAAGCTGCTGCTTCTGCTGCTGCTAAGTCACTTCAGTCGTATCCGACTCTGTGTGACCCCATAGACGGCAGCCCACCAGACTCATTTCCTACTGCACTATTCTTTTCTAATCTCTCTTTATATTTCTAATTAAATAGCTTTTTCCTAGGACGCCAATTCCGTCTCCCCTTTGAATTACCCTGGATCCACCGGGGCTGGACCCCGGCAAGCTGTATATTTTCTTAGTGCTATTATTTAATGTTTATATGCATTTTCCTCTGCAGTTCATCTCAATTTCTAGTTACATATCTTACTTTTCTACATTTTCCCACAGTCCTTAGCAGAGCCCCTTGTATCATAGTTAATTCATTGGTGCCTCTGTCTTCCCATTTGTGTTAGGAGGAAAGGGACTGTTGGACAAAACTGTTTTAAAATTCCTTATAGCACTTAGTTCCCATGTGTTCATCAGGTGGTTTTCTGAAGGGAAAAATTCCAGCCTCTTGGAGGAACATTTTCAGGTCTGAATTATCTGCATTAACTTCTTACAATAATTCACTGCTCTACACAATGAAAAATATTGGATTGAAAATCATTGTCAGGAGTTTAAAAAACGCTGGTGGTGAGGGTTAAAATTGCTGTTTAATGAATGTTATCAGGCAAGTAGAAGAGTAGGGGGAAAAATTAGCTTGGATCTATATTTCATATTATATATTGAAATAAGCTTCAGATGGGTCAAAGAGTTAAACATTAAAACCAATCTATAAAAGATAAAAATCTGTGGAAAAATGGAATGCCAAATTTAATCCGGCTGTGGGGAAGAAATACATCTTTAAATCTTGAAAAGTATAGGCTATGACCAAGATGCAATGCATATGATCAAATCTGTGAGGTCAAACTAAAATTTGTGTACACACAGTGTATCAAAATAAGTACTGAGGACTTCCCTGGCGGTCCAGTAGTTAAGATCCTGCATTTCTAATGCAGGGGGCTCAGGTCAGAGAACTAAGATCCCACATGCCAAGCAGCCAAAAATAAATAAATATTGAAAGAAGCCAATAGAATAGAAAAAACAAATGCAATGATGACCTCTGATAACACTCTTCCTATTCAAATATAGCAAGCACACAAATGTAGAAGTCAACAGGTAGAATTCCTTTAGTAGTCCTTAAAGCTCATCCAGAACAAAGGATAGTGTGTTGTCTCATGGAAAGAGTCTATGAGCCAACAGAAAGAAGGACTGTAAAATAAGGTAGCAAAAATTATTTAAAAATATATAATCTCCAATGTAGCCAGGGCTACATGGTCCCCATGGGAAAACAATGTACTTTCTCACTTCAGAAAGGGCATCTTTCTGGAGAATAAGTGTCTTTTTCTTGTTTGTTTTTGTTTTATTTTTTAAATTAATTTATTTTTAATTGGAGGGTAATTGTTTTACATTGTTGTGTTGGTTTCTGCCATTTATCAACATGAATCAGCCATAGGCACATGTATATCCCCTCCCTCTTGAGCCTCCCTCCCTGGAGAATAAGTGTCCAGTATGTAGCAGGCTCTTGAAAATCTTCGTACCCTCTAACTCAGTGGGAAATAAATGGGAAAACAGTGGAAACAGTGTCAGACTTTATTTTGGGGGGCTCCAAAATCACTGCAGATGGTGACTGCAGTCATGAAATTAGAAGACGCTTACTCATTGGAAGAAAAGTTATGACCAACCTAGATAGTATATTCAAAAGCAGAGACATTACTTTGCCGACTAAGGTCCGTCTAGTCAAGGCTATGGTTTTTCCTGTGGTCATGTATGGATGTGAGAGTTGGACTGTGAAGAAGGCTGAGCATCAAAGAATTGAGGCTTTTGAACTGTGTTGTTGGAGAAGACTCTTGAGAGTCCCTTGGACTGTAAGGAGATCCAACCAGTCCATTCTGAAGGAGATCAACCCTGGGATTTCTTTGGAAGGAATGATGCTAAAGCTGAAACTCCAGTACTTTGGCCACCTCATGGGAAGAGTTGACTCATTGGAAAAGACTCTGATGCTGGGAGGGATTGGGGGCAGGAGGAGAATGGGACGACTGAGGATGAGATGGCTGAATGGCATCACGGACTCGATGGATGTGAGTCTGAGTGAGCTCCCGGAGGTGGTGATGAACAGGGAGGCCTGGCTTGCTGCGATTCATGGGGTTGCAAAGAGTCGGACATGACTGAGCGACTTAACTGAACTGAACTGAACCCTAAGGAAATAAACTTAGAGGAAATGAAATCAGGTGTAGAAACACAAATAGCTGCTTCATTTATACTATGAAATAAAAAAAATGGAAAGGAAAGAGAGTTTATTCCAACAAAAAGAAAAAAATTATATATATATATACATTTATCTGTGCATGTATATGTGTGTATATAAACACACATAATACACACACATTGGCATATTCTCTAGGCAGAAAGAATTTACATGGTCAGTGTAAATACCTGGACATTTTTGAAAATAATCTTAAGGTGAAAAAGAGAAGCACAAGATAGTAGTTATGTTGTGATGGCAGCTGTCATCATCCATGAAATTACTGTTTGGACAGCTGAGTCTACTACTCCTGGCCTCTCTACACAGCAGATGACTAAGTTGTTTGCTGAAAGTACTTGGGAAGGAAGAGGCCAGGTGATGATGAAGGGGGCCCTTGGGAAGAATCTCTAAGAATTGAAGTAGCTCCTTTGGAGAGTAAGATTAGGAGTCACATATTCTTAGAAGGACTATGCCTGAGGTTACAGATCATGAATTTCTTCCAGTCTAAACAGTGATTTTTTTTTTCCTGGCATTAATACAAAGTCAGAATGTGGGAGCAAAAAGAAAAGGGGGGAGGGATTGAGTCAGAGAACAAAATGAATCTGTGGAGAGGTGAAAAAAATGATAAAGGAACCAGTGAGTTGAAGAATGGTAAATCTATTTGGTTTGACCTAATGGGCTTCCCTGATAGCTCAGTTGATAAAGAATCCACCTACAGTGCAGGAGACCCCAGTTCAATTCCTGGGTTGGGAAGATCCCCTGAAGAAAGGAAAGGCTACCCACTTCAGCGTTCTGGCCTGGAGAATTCCTTGGACTGGAATGGGGTCACAAAGTGTCTGACAAGACTGAGCGACTTTGATTTTCACTTTCAATGGAAATAAACCACTAACTTCAGGAAATAAACAATAGCCCATAAATCAAAGGCAAGGTTAGGGAATCAAACGTAAAACAACAGATGGGCCTCAAGGGAGATGAGACAGCCAGCCCAGGAACGAACGACCAGGATCCCTGCTGGAACGGGCGCCACTGTTGCCAAGGGGCCCCACTCCTGGCGGGGCTCCTACTCCTGCCTCTGTACCTGACACGCATGGACTCTGAAGCCATGAAAACATACTAAGCTAGCCGTTTGTCCCCAGCAGTCAAGAGTTGAGGCCTCAGGCAGGAGCAACAATTGGCTAACCCTTGGTCACGTGTCCCATCTCTACTTCCATGCAGATGGGATAAGTATCTGGTTCCTTTCCCAGCTTCCATACTGGGAATGAGTCTTTCCCTCCCATCAGACTCTCACTGTAGAGATTCCTTCCAGTTAGGAAGGAGGTTTAGACACTGAGGGGAAAACAAACATCAACAAACCCTACTATTCACTGTAGTAAGAGAGAGTGGTCGAGTTTTGGACTTTTGGTTCTGGGATTATGGAAGTTGTGGGAAGTGATAATAATTGAAAATTTGGGGGAAAAGAGAGGGATAATAGGACTGGAGGTTTTGATGCATCTTTAAATGTCAAGAATGAGAATGCTGGAGAGAGAGGAGAATGTCAGAGAGGAGAACATTAGAGTTTAAGATTTCAAAGGTAGAGCACAAGAGGTTTCTAGGCAGGACACAGTAGTAGTTATGCATCAGAGACAACCAGGAGAACATTTGGAATGACAGGAGTGGGAAAGAGGTCTTAGACCTACGCCAACTCACAGCAGAGAACCTGGCACTTGATAAATAAATGAATAAATGTTGAATGGGTTCTTTCCTTCAGTAGAATACTTCTGATTTATGAAAAAGATGAAAGTTATAATTAATATTTGTCCACAAGTGCAGGCGGTGGTGGTGGCCGGCACGCTAAGTGTGGCCGAGAGCTATCCCACGTCCAAGGTCAGAGGCAGTGGCCTACAGCGCCAGGCTGTGACGGCGCAGGAACAGCCGAGAGAGCCACCCTGCATCCAAGGTCAGGGGTGTCAGAGGCAGTGGCCTACAGCACCAGGCTGCGACAGCACAGGAACAGCTGAGAGAGCCACCCCACATCCAAGGTCAGGGGCGACGGCCGGGAGGAGATACCCCACATCTGAGGCCAGGGGCAGCAGCCAGGAGGAGCCACCCCATGTCCGAGGCCAGGGGCGGTGGCTGAGAAGAGCCACCCTGCATCCAAGACCAGGGGCGGCACCCGAGGACAGTGGTGGTGGCCAGGAGGAGCAACCCCACGACTGAGGCCAGGGTGGCGACCAGGAGGAGTAACCCCACGCCCAAGGAGTGGTGGCTGTGTGGGCGTAGGACGGCCTAGAGGAGCCATCCACGTTGAAGGTCAGGAAGGGCGGCAGGAGGAGATACCCCTCATCCAAGATAAGGAGCAGTGGCTGTGCTTTGCTGGAGCAGCGTGAAGAGATACCCGACGTCCAAGGTAAGAGAAACCCAAGTAAGATGGTAGATGGTTCAAGAGGGCATCAGAGGGCAGACACACTGAAACCATACTCACAGAAAACTAGTCAATCTAATCACACTAGGACCACCGCCTTGTCTAACTCAATGAAACTAAGCCATGTCTGTGGGGCAACCCAAGACGGGCGGGTCATGGTGAAGAGGTCTGACAGAATGTGGTCCACTGGAGAAGAGAATGGCAAACCACTTCAGTATTCTTGCCTTGAGAACCCCATGAACAATAAGAAAAGGCAAAAAGATAGGATACTGAAAGAGGAACTTCCCAGGTCAGTAGGTGCCCAATATGCTACTGGAGATCAGTGGAGAAATAACTCAAGAAAGAATGAAGGGATGGGGCCAAAGCAAAAACAATACCCAGCTATGGATGTGACTGGTGTTAGAAGCAAGGTCCGATGCTATAAAGAGCACTATTGCATAGGAACCTGGAATGTCAGGTCCATGAATCAAGGCAAACTGGAAGGGGTCAAACAGGAGATGGCAAGAGTGAACATCGACATTCTAGGAATCAGCAAACTAAAATGGACTGGAATGGGTGAATTTAACTCAGATGACCATTATATCTACTACTGCGGGCAGGAATCCCTCAGAAGAAATGGAGTAGCCATCATGGTCAACAAAAGAGTCCGAAATGCAGTACTTGGATGCAATCTCAAAAACAACAGAATGATCTCTGTTCGTTTCCAAGGTAAACCATTCAATATCACAGTAATCAAAGTCTATGCCCCAACCAATAATACTGAAGAAGCTGAAGTTGAACGGTTCTTTGAAGACCTACAAGACCTTCTAGAACTAACACCCCCAAAAGATGTCCTTTTGGGGACTGGAATGCTAAAGTAGGAANCTAACAACCAACATCCTACTTTCTGTCTCTGTGATTCTGACAACTCTTTTTGTGCTGTTCAGTTGCTAAGTCATGTCCTCGTGACCCTGTGGACTGCACGGCACCAGGCCAGCCTTCCTTCACTGTCTCCTGGAGTTTGTTCAAACTCGCGTCCATTAGGCTGACAACTCGAAGGATCTTATATAAGTGGAATCATACCGTGTGTCTTCATTTTCCCCAGCACAATGTTTTCCAGTGTCATTCGTGTTGTAGAATATATCAGAATTTTCTTTTCAAAAAGTCTGAATGTTATTCCATTGTATGCATATACTATGTTCTGTTTATCCATTTATTTGCTCGTGGACACTGGGCTTGCTTCTATATTTCAGTTATTGTGAATGATGCTACTATGAGCAGAGGTGTAAAAATATCCTTTCTCGTTCAGCCTACGTGTCTTTGGATCTAAAGTGAGTCTCTCGTAGATAGCACGTAGTTGGAGCAGAGCTTTTCGGCTTTCCATTCTGCCAATCTCTGTCTTTGGATTGGAGAGTTTAACCCTTTTGTATTTAAAATAATTATTCTAAGGAGGGGGGAACTTAACGTGTATTGTTTTTCTATTTTTTTCCTACATGCCTTCTAGGTTTCTTGGTCCCTCATTTCCCAAATTATGCTCTTCAGTGTTTGATGTTTTTTTGCAGTGAAATGTTTTAATCCCTTTCTCATTTCCTTTGGTGTATATTTTGTAACTATTTTTTTGTGCTTACCATGTGGACTACATATAATATCCTAAAATTGTAACAGTCTAATTTAAACTTATACCAATTTAACTTCAATAATGTACAAAACCCCTGCTTGTTTATGGCTCCACCCCAACACTTTCAGTTACAAAACTATACAAACATATACAAACTATACTTTCAGATACAAATCTATATCTTTACATGTGTCCAAAAATATAAAATGATGGTTGTTTTCTCAACACATCACTTTCATAAAGTATAGAGAAAATAAAACGTGGAGTTTTAAGCCAAAGGTACAAGAATACTAGCTTTTAGACTAATAATTTAAAAAAATGCATTATTTTCTTGAATCATGCAAAAAACAAAAAGTGGAGTTACAAACTGGTTTTAGAATAATACTAAGCTACTATAGTTATCCAGAGTTTTAAAGTCTTTGTCTAGCAGTTCTGCCATTTGGTCTTTCTCAGGGAAGGTTCTGTTGGTTCATTTATTTTTTTCCTTGGAATGGGCTATACTTCCCGACTTCTTTGCATCCACTGTGCTTTTGTTGTTGCTCAAAACTGGACATCGCAACCTAACAATGCAGCAACCTGGAAATCAGACTCCTCCCCTTCCTGAGGCTTGCTGGCTTTTTAATTGTAGGGCGTCTGCTTGCTGGGGTGTCAGCCTCAGGTCTCAGGTCTTTTCTGAACCTGTGCCCTTTCTCTGGTGCTGCTGTAGCTGCTCTACTTCTCGCATGGTGACTTGCTAATTTCCTCCACTAGGCATTTGCTTTGGGATGTCTTACCATCTGACTCCCCAAAGGGGAGAAAGACAGCAGTGAAGCAGGAGGGAAGGGTAGCAACCTTTTATCTCCCCGGAAGCCACTCCAGCTGGAAAGTGAGGGGTGTTCAACAAGTGGGCATGCAGAAAAACCGCTGCCTCTGTGTCTGCGACTCCATGGTCAGTAACAGTGATCCAAACACAGATCCCCCAATATCTGGAGGACAGAGTCTTTGCTGCCCACCCTAGCCCCCACCAGCCGCATACAAGCTGCTCCGTGAACACATGTATAGCTTCCTGCTGAGGGCTGGAGATAAGAAAAGGGTAGCTGCTACTCTGCTAAGAGCTGACAATGACCAAAAATAACCATAATCTACCATCCAAGCTTTCCTCTGAGGGTTGCAAGCCTTCATCAGACTCCAGAGTTCCAAAATAGTTACACTGGACAGATTCCGCCAGTGAGATTGCTGTCTGTGTGGGGGTATAGAATCCTGTTACCCACCATCTCCCAGAATCTTCTCTCTGCTCTGAATTTACATTGCTCAGGGGCTGAAGCTGTGAACGCTGGTTTCCTTGTGACTGTGAGTCTACAGGTTTAATGTGAAAAGAGCCTTTCTCTCCTTCGCAAAAGGAAAATTATTAGTCCTGACTAAGGATCCACAGGACAATACTCTGTGGGCGGTCACAGCTCTGCAATGCACACAGCTAGCTCCTTTTTCTCCTTCCTTTTTTGGAAAGGAGCTTTTCTTGTTTGGACTTTTATGTTTCCTAAAAATCTACCACTTTGAAGACATCTAATATAAACAGTTTATTATGAAAAGGGAGAAAGCAAATGTAAAACATCTCTATTTTAAATCTGGCTTATGTGGTTTTTCAGACCAAAGAGGTGAGGCATTCAAGATGGCATAGCTGGGTTATTGAAAAAGTCTGCATACTTGTTTACGCAGGAAAGTTCTGAACCAAACTGCAGTTATTTTCTGTCTTTAGGCACTAAGAACTTATATCTTGTGTCTCCTGATAGCTCCTTTGAAATTGCCTTCCCCAAATCTGCACCCTATAGTCAAACTAATAAAACTTTAAAAAAATGTATTTTATATCTAAACCATCTCTGGCATTTCCCAGAGTGCCGTTGGGTAACATCAAAGAGCTTTCTTCATCATCTTATGAGATAGGGGATGCTAGAAATCATTAGGTACTTTTGGCATTCTGTAAGTTTTTATTTGGCTTATTACTATTGTAAGAGCTGTCCTATTTATAAAGCCTTCAGTTAAAAAAAAAAAGAAAAAAAAGACCTGGCAAATGAAAAACAGAGAAACAACCTTCTCAAGGATGACATGTCTCATAAAGATTCTTCAGCAGTTATGAACCTTTCAGTTTGGTTAGAGGCAGGCTCCCTTTCATGTTAAAGAATGGCATGATCATGGCCAACGAGTTATTAAAATAAATATTCTGATTCTAGGTTTAAAAGGCCCTTTTCCATTGGTGGGAATCCTAACACTCTTCATGGGACAAGTTAAAAGATCCTGGAGAGTTTTCAGCGCCCTCACTGTCTGTAATATATACTTATTCTAATGGGAGTCACTGACGAGCTTCTTCATTTTTTTTGGGGGGGTCTCCTGTAAAGCTGACAGACTCACAACAAATGAACATCTTTCAGACCACCAAGGGACAGAACCAGGGTTCCAGAACTCATCCACTTTGAGAATTTGGACTCCAAACTAACCCAAGATCGAGAGAACAAGGACTAATCACCTAGACTAAATGAAACAAATTTAGCTGTGGTTAATGTCCCATTTTGAACTAGGGTTTTTATAAAATCCTTCTTCATTCTGGCTCCTTGGTCTTTTCTGCTTGATTTAACAGGTTATGCTTATAAAAAACTAGGTGAAATTCTCTTTTAATGGAATTTCGTTCTAAGTAATTCTTCAAAATTCAGGAAAACAACCTCTTAAAAATTTTAATACACAATAAGCTATCAGGAAAAGGTAGTAATAATAATAATCCCTTTAGTATAACAATGTATGTTGAGTGGTCCTGTCTGCACCACTGAAAATAATAGTTAAATAATATAAAAAATGCCCCATGTCTAATCAGTTTACCTTCTTTGACTACAAGTTTTTATAGACTGAACTAGAATCTGTCCTCCTTTCTACTAGAACATAATTGAAAAAAAAAATCAAATCTGTATCTATGACCATACCATAGATGTCTTGTATAAAGGCAAATACAACTTAATTAGGCATGCTGCTGCTGCTAAGTCACTTTTTAGGATAGACTGGTGGGATCTCCTTGCTGGTCAAGGGACTCTCAAGAGTATTATCCAACACCACAGTTTAAAACCATCAGTTCTTCTGCACTCATCTTTCTTTATAGTCCAACTTTCACATGCATACATGACTACTAGAAAAACTGTAGCCTTGACTAGATGGACCTTTCTTGGCAATTCAAAGAATATTCAGGGTCATAATCCAATCTATTGTATTTTCATTTATGTGTTTTCTTATATGTATTATTTTAAAATGCTATACATAATCAGAACTTTCCTTGATTCTGGGTCATATTATCAATGAGATTGCCTTTCCTTTCATTAGCTTTATTTTTGTAAAACTTTTTTTCTGACCCCTTTGTGAAATCAATATCCAGCATTTATTTATTTACACTGAATTAAAAAGCATTATGACTAACATGACATTAGGTAATAAGTGACAATTCATTTAATAAAGCTGAAAAAATATTATGAAATTAGGTAACTTCTAAAACATAATGAACATTTAGAAAAATGAGTAAGAAGGATAGAGAATATTGACATACAAAATATTTTTAAAACAACAATTATTCATACACCTATGGTCAGTTAATCTAAGACAAAGGAGATACCTATATACAATGGATAAAAGTATCTTTGACAAGTGGTATTGAGAAAGTTGGACATCTAAGTATAAATCAATGGAATTAGAACATTTCTTAATGCCATACTCAAAAATAAACTAAGGATGGTTTAAAGACCTAAATGTAAGACATGACACCATAAAACTCTTAGAAGAAGATACAAACAAAACATTGTTGNTCTAAGTATAAATCAATGGAATTAGAACATTTCTTAATGCCATACTCAAAAATAAACTAAGGATGGTTTAAAGACCTAAATGTAAGACATGACACCATAAAACTCTTAGAAGAAGATACAAACAAAACATTGTTGCACATAAATCATAGCAATATTTTCTTAGATCAAGTTCCAAAGGTAAAATAATAAAACATATATTTTTTAAAGGGGACCTATCAAACTTAAAGTTTTCTGCACAACAAAGAAAACCATAATCAAAATGAAAAGATAACCCATGGAATGGGAGAAAATATTTGCAAACAAGGGCTTCTCTCATAGCTCAGTTGGTAAAGTATCTGCTTCTCATGCAAGAAACCTGGGTTCAATTCCTGGGTTAGGAAGATCCCCTGGAGGAGGAAACGGCAACCCACTTCAGTATTCTTGCCTGAGGAATTCCATGGACAGAGGATCCTGGCAGGCTATAGTCCATGGGATCCGCAGGAATCAGGAATGACTGAGCGACCAACACTTTCACTTTCATCCTTCCACCATGAGGAAATGACTGGATGCCTCTCTGAAAGCACCTCACCAGAATCCAGAATCAGTTGGATCCTGGCGGGCTATAGTCCATGGGATCCGCAGGAATCAGGAATGACTCAGCGACTAAACCAACCAACCAAAAGACCAACAAAGGCTTAATTTCCAAAATATATAAACAGCTAACTAATATAACTCAACATCAAAAAATAAACAATGCAATCAAAATAATAGGCATAAGACCTAAAGAGATGCTTCTCCAAAGAAGACAGATGGTCAACAAGCACATGAAAAGATGCTCCATATCAATAATTTTTTAGTTCAATTCAGTCACACAGTCATGTCAGACTCTTTGTGACCCTATGAACCACAGCACATCAGGCCTCCCTGTCCATCACCAACTCCTGGAGTCCAACCAAACTCATGTCCATTGAGTTGGTGATGCCATTCAACCATCTCATCCTGTATCGTCCCCTTCTCCTCCCTCCCTCAATCTTTCCTAGCATAAAGGTCTTTTCAAAAGAGTCAGCTCTTCGCATCAGGTGGCCAAAGTATTGGAGCTTCAGTTTCAACATCATTCCTACCAATGAACACCCAGGACTGATCTCCTTTATTTTTATTTTTTAAATTTTACTTTATAATACTGTATTGACTTTGCCATACATCAACATGAATCTACCACGGGTGTACATGAGTTCCCAGTCCTGAACCCCCCTCCCACCTCCCTCCCCATACCATCTCTCTGGGTCATTCCAGTGCACCAGCCCCAAGCATCCTGTATCCTGCATTGAACCTAGACTGATGATTCATTTCTTACATGATATTATACATGTTTCAATGCCATTCTCCCAAATCATGCCTCCCTCTCCCTTTTCCTCTCCCTCTCCCACAGATGGACTGCTTGGATCTCCTTGCAGTCCAAGGGACTCTAATTATTCACTAATTACTAATTAGCAAATAATTCACTAATTATTAGAGAAATGCAAATGAAAACCACAGTGAGGTATCATCTCACAGTTAGAATAGCTATTATCAGAAAGTTTACAAATAATAAATACTGGAAAAAATGTGGAGAAAAGAGAACCCTCCTACACTGTTATTGGGAAGGCAGATTGGTGGAATCACTATGAAAAACAGTATAGAGGTTATTTAGAAAATGAAATATAGACCTTTCATATGATCCAGCAATCCCAATCCTGGATATATATATATAAAAAGACAAAATCACTAATTCAAAAAGACACATGGACTCGAAGATTCACAGTAGCCCTATTTACAATAACCAAAACACAGAAACAACAAAAGTGTCCGTCAACAGACAACTGGTTGAAGAAGATGCATATATATACATACACAATGGAATATCACTCGGCCATTAAAAAAATGAAGTATTGCCATTTGCAGTAGCATGAATGAACCCAGAGAATATCTTACTTAGTCAGGTGAGTTGGACAGAGTAAGACAAATATTATATGATATATCTTATATGTGGAATCTAAAAAATAATGCAAATGAATGAATACACAAAACAGAAGCAGACTCACAGACACAGAAAACAAACTCATCATTACCAAAGGAGAAACTGAGGGGAGGGGAGGGATAAATTAAGAGTATAGGATTAACAGATAAAAACTACTCTACATAAAATAGATAAGAAACAAGGAGTTACTGTATAGCACAGCAAACTATATTCAATCTTTTGTAATAACCTATAATGGAAAACAATCTGAAAGGAAATTGTCTACATCATGTACTCATCAAAATTCAGGGCCAGGAAACAGCAGAACAAGAAACCAGTGCAGGGAAACAAATCCAAAAAGCAAAAAGGAAAAGAAGCATAGGCTTTCCCTTCTAGCCCTCGCCCCAATTAACTCATCTTTAGCAATTTTCTGGGATCAACTTCATCTCTGATGTTTGCAACATTGATATGTGACACAGAGTCTGATTATCTTGTGGAAAAATCCACCGTCTGTTCACCATGAGTGGGTTAAATGAGACTTTACAAACCTCCTCGCCCCAATTAACTCATCTTTAGCAATTTTCTGGGATCAACTTCATCTCTGATGTTTGCAACATTGATATGTGACACAGAGTCTGATTATCTTGTGGAAAAATCCGCTGTCTGTTCACCATGAGTGGGTTAAATGAGACTTTACAAACCGTGGTAAATTCATGCTTTTTAAAATTTTAAACATGGAAGGCTGGCTTTTCTTCAGCCTGGATCCCTTGCAACAATTTGGTATTAATAGTAAACATCCCTTTCTCCCGATGCTTTTGTCTGTGTACTTTCCTTTCTCAGACTGGAAAGTCGTTGTGGCAATACTCAGTTCAGTCGCTCAGCTGTGTCCGACTCTTTGCGACCCCATGAATCGTAGCACGCCAGGCCTCCCTGTCCATCACCAACTCCCGGAGTTCACTCAGACTCACATCCATCGAGTCGGTGATGCCATCCAGCCATCTCATCCTCGGTCGTCCCCTTCTCCTTCTGCCCCCGATCCCTCCCAGCATCAGAGTCTTTTCCAATGAGTCAACTCTTCGCATGAGGTGGCCAAATTATTGAAGTTTCAGCTTCAGCATCAGTCCTTCCAATGAACACCCAGGACTGGTCTCCTTTAGGATGGACTGGTTGGATCTCCTTGAAGTCCAAGGGACTCTCAAGAGTCTTCTCCAACACCACAGTTCAAAAGCATCAATTCTTCAGTGCTCAGCTTTCTTCACAGTCCAACTCTCACATCCATACATGACCACTGGAAAAACCATAGCCTTGACTAGATGGACCTTTGTTGGCAAAGTAATGTCTGCTTTTCAAGTGGCAACATTAACCCTCGGTTTAATCACACCAGCGCCCCCTTTCCCAGAATGGGGTCTGTTCATTTCTACAGCTGCCCCTTTGCTCCATTAAATAGAAACAATATTTAATGAAATGTACTGATTTTTAAAAAGTGAACCTTCTTTTATGTATCTGCTAGTTGCTTCGGTTGATTAACGATCTATCCAAATAAACAGAGAGAAAGGAAAAGCCAGAATAAGAAGAGATTAGCTGGAGNTTAAATAGAAAAAATATTTAATAAAATGTACTGATTTTTAAAAAGTGAACCTTCTTTTATGTATCTGCTAGTTGCTTCAGTTGATTAACGATCTATCCAAATAAACAGAGAGAAAGGAAAAGCCAGAATAAGAAGAGATTAGCTGGAGATGAGGAACCAGCGGTTGCTGTGGGTAGAGGCCGAGATGGATTCCAGAAGAAGCACGCATGGCCCTTATGCTTTTTTCTAATAACTATGATTTGAAAACAAAACAAAGCAAGCACAGCCTTATAAGACGCACCAGAACCCATTTCACGTGCCAGAACTGGTAAGCAGTTAGCTTGAGAAAATGATTCAGGCAGTAACTCAACCCTCTAAAGAGAAAGAATGTTGAGTAAAGCAAATCTTACAGGTGTGCAGAATATAGCATGCAGTTCTTTCCAGAGTTATCACCTCCAAGTGAATAACCAACTCCCTCTGCTTGGAAGACAAAAGGAACTGTATTTTTCAGCACCTTAAGATCTTATGCAAAGGATTTCAGTGAATCAGGCTCTGAGAAATTCTCACATTGTTGAAATGTCAAGAAGTAAGATAATCAGCAGAAATACCGACAAGACGTTGGCAAAGATATGCCTGTTTAATTTAAGAATCATTCCAAAAATAAGAATTGTAGTTAATTAACAGGGGGTTTTCTGAAACACCTTTTTGAACTAGAAATAAAGCAACTGTTGAGAAGTACTGAAAATGAGGCAAGTAGCTGGTATAATCTGTTTTAATAGGAAGTAAACAATTTGATGAAATACTGAGCTTGATAGCAAAAAGTTATTATCTCAGCTCGTTGCCCCATTTTGAAAGCATAAAGGAAGTAAAGGTGCAAATCCAAACACTGATGATTCTAGCTTCAGGGGAGAAACCTAGGAAAGTTTTTTTATTTTTAGGTCAAGACTGCTACCTAACACAGACCCAGTAACTCTCCCAGTAGTGTGTCTGAGACAAGATGAGGTCGGTAATTCTGTCAGAAAAGCTTGTTTTCAGGAAAATGAATCTGCAGGTAGTCCCCTGGTCTGGTTGTGACTTGGATAACAGTAATGCACTGATTTACACAAGGAACCTAGTGAAGAGTTACAGCACAGCACTCGCATGTTCTTGCTTTCTCAAACTGATCTACCCCTCTGCCAAAATAAAAGTTAGTGCCCATAAAGGCCACAAACGGCCACGACTCACAGATTACATCATAGAGTTGGTTTAACGTTGTCAGGAAAAGTCACATCTATTTCAGTTTCGACTTTCTGTCTCCCCAGGGCTTCCCAAGTGGCGCTAGTGGTAAAGAATCCGCCTGCCAATGCAGGAGATGCAAGAGGTGAGGGTGCGATCCCTGGGTCAGGAAGATCCCCTGGAGGAGGCAAGGGCAACCCACTTCAGGATTCTTACCTGGGAAACCCCAAGGACAGGGGAGCCTGGTGGGCTACAGTCTATGGGTCCGCAAAGAGTCAGACACCACTGAGTGACTGAGCGCCAGGGCTGTAGAAAAGACAGGTACAATTTCCTGTTTGCATAGAAGACAACTAAGGCCAAAGAGATTAAGTGGTGTGAGTAAGGTTGATGGTTATAGAGCTGTTTCCTGGCGCTGGCATCTTTCCTTTCATCTCCTGGCCAGAAAATCTTCTCTCCAATCAGCCCTCCTTACACAAGTGCAGTCAGTATCACCTGTATGACACCTACCCTGTAACCTGTAATATTTATTCAGCTGTTCTATGGACATTCACAGAAGCTTCCTCTAGTTACCTTATATATGTAATTGATCTTTTCAACCATAATATAAACCAAGGACAGTCTACATGACGTTCTAGGTCCATCCACGTCTCGACAAGTGACCCAGTTTGGTTCCTTTTTTGACTGAGTAAAATTCCATTGTATATATGTACCCCCATCTTCTTTATCCATTCCTCTGCTGAGGTATATTCAAATTGCCTCCGTGTCCTGGCTATTGTAAACAGTGCTGCGATGAACACTGGGGTGCAAGTGTCTTTTTGAATTATGGTTTTCTCTGGGTTCCCTGGTGGCTCAGAGGTTAAAGCGTCTGCCTCCAATGCGGGAGACCTGGGTTCAATCCCTGGGTCGGGAAGATCCCCTGGAGAAGGAAATGGCAACCCACTCCAGTATTCTCGCCTGGAGAATCCCATGGACGGAGGAGCCTGGTAGGCTACAGTCCACGGGGTCGCAAAGAGTCGGACACGACTGAGCGACTTCACCTCACCTCACCTCACCTGTCTAAGACTGAGGTTACATGGATGGATCTAGAGTATGTCATACAGAATGAAGTGAGTCAGAGAGAGAAAAACAAATATCCCATATTAACATATATACGTGGAATTTACAAAAATGGTATTGATGACCTTATTTGCAAAGCAGAAATAGAGACACAGACATAGAGAACCAG
>SJYX01024289.1:0-22548 GCA_006410675.1 Oreotragus oreotragus | reverse complement strand
GAAGGGGGGGGGGGGGGGGGGGGTGGGGAGGATTTAGGAGACTGGGATTGACACATTCACTACTGATACTATGTATAAAATAGACCACTGATGGGACCATAATGTCTAGTATAGAGAACTCTACTTAAGGCACTGTGGTGTCCTAAGTAAGAGGGAATCCAGAAGGGAGGGTATGAATGTGCATGTGTGGCTGTGCAGTAGAAGCTAGCAGAACGCTGTGAAACAACTATCTGTTGTGGTTGTTCAGCCACTGAGTCATGTCTGATTGTGACCCCCCGGACTAGAGCACACCAGGCTCCTCTGCCGTCACTGTCTCCCAGAGTTGGCTTGAAATTCAGAAAAGCAACTAGACTGCAATAAAAATTAATTAATTAGAAAAGGACTCTTAGAACGATGGAAAAAGACCAAGGACAGGATGATATCTAGTAACTTTTTGTTTACTGATACGTGAATAAACAACTTACATGAGCTCTTTGACTACACAATGTAAGAAGATGCAGTCATGGGACTTCAGTGGGATTCATTCACATTTATTCTGCTGGTTTTGTTATTTTGTGACAGACCCCTGAACACAAGTTCTACAGGAGGTAGTATTCTAAAAAAAGGTGTCACTGTAGCACACACATGGGAAATGCTGTATTTGATACTCAACCCAGAGATTTACAGTGTATATTAGCAACGTGAAGGCTCTTCAGTCCTGGGGTTAGACAAAATGAAACCACTTGGATTTAGGTTAGCTTAGAGTTTCCCAAATTTGTGTAAATGGAGAAATCTTTTGGTGCATAACATTCATTCCCTTCCCAGAAAGAGGACTGGGGTGCTGAGGTGGGGTCCTCACTTGGGGTGGTCCTGCTGGAATAAGGGCGGCAACATTTCTGTTCTTGTTACTCTGCTTACGTGTCACTGAATACCCACAGATCTGTACCACCAAAGACATCTTCATATTATACCAACTTGATTTGATATTGATAAAAATCAGAAATAAAAGCTGCTCTAACCATGCGAAAGGACGGGAGTAGAGAATGTGTAGGAGCACTGGCTGGCTCACTCTAAACATGGGCATCACGCTGATCCGCTCAGCTGTGTCTGACTCTTCCTTGTGACCAGGCTCTTCAGCGCATGGGACTTTCCTGGCAAGAATACTGGACTAGCTTTTCATTTCCTTCTCCAGGGGATCTTCCTGATCCATGGATGGAACCTGTGTCTCTTGCATCTTCTGCATTGGCAGGCGGACTCTTTACCACTGAGCCCCCTGGACATCCCACTCTAAATATCCTTCATTCCTAAATGCACCTGTCTTGTGATCTCATACATCCACCTCCTACCCCCATACTTTGTTCACAGAGGACTTCGCAAACCTTAGAGAGAACGTCACAGAAGAAGGATCTATAGCCATCTGCCTACAGTTCCATCTCCTTTACTAACCAATGAGCTGCTTATGGAAGACTTCTCAGTGTAGGTTCTCAAATAGAGGAAACTCATAGACTGAATTGCACTTCAAGTGTTCCAAGTTGATTTTCTTCCTACTACTTACCAGCCCAGCCAAGCACTGGTTTCCACTGGGCAATTCTAATTCTCATTTATATTAGTGATGTGAGCTTTGAATACCAGTGGCTCTTTTCTGACTTAGGTGACTGGCTCCCCAAGTTCTGATTTTGCTTATATAAAACCTGGGCTTGAAAGAGCCACCTTCACAGCTAAAATTAACCTCAGATTGCGGGTAACTTGAGGAAGCCTGGGGCTGTCTGGACCATCATTCAACCTAACCTTCTAACACATATCATGGGACCCTAAATTATATGTCAGGGGTCTGAATTTGTTCCAGATCTTGTAAGACCCCAGTCTCCCTTGTGTTTAGGAGATAATCTCCTTCCCTAGGTGTAACACGACTTATGGCAGTCCTTACTAACAGTAATGATACCTTTCATCAAAATGTAATTGTCTCTTCACTTGTCCTCACTTTGAGACTGATTTTTAAAAGTATTTATTTATACAACACAATATCTAGATCACAGCTTTTTTTTTTTTTTTAAAGTTTCTGCCCTTATGTCTTGGTATTTTTTCATGATAAAGAAATATAGTTTCTTTTATATTTTTGCTTTTGGCCACACCATGCAGCATGTGAGATCTCAGTTCCCTGACTGGGGATCGAACTTGTGCCCCTCCCAGTGGAAGTACAGAGTCCTAACCACTGGACAACCCCGGAAGTCTTAAATTTTTATAGTAGACAGAATTCCAATTTCAATTTTGGCTTCATTATTAGAACCCAAAGATAATGATAAATTATTTTAATAAAAATTGGTTGTGTTTTAGGCATTTCTTCAAATTCCCTAGCTAGTGAAAATATTCCTCCTATGAACTGTAAAAATAGCTTGGGCTATATAATATTACCTACATAATATTTTATTAACTAACCACAGTGGACATTTCATATAAAATTGTTGCCATTATTCATGTATCCAGAATACCAGTGTTTATATTGTAGGCTAATGTTGTGTGTGTACAGCTAAAACATAAAGGATTTATACTTTAATAAATTTAAAACTTTGATGAGTATGTTTGTACTATCCTAAAAAAGAATTAACAACATTATAATTATATGGGCTCTCCACAAGGTAATAGAAAAACAGAAAAGATGTGAAGATAAAGATAAAATAAAGATATAAGAAGCAAAATAAAAAGTGAGCCTAGAGGACCAAATACAGACCAAAGTTTATTTCCTGTAATCCCACTCAATGAAAATGACTAAATATTAGATTGGAGCTGATGACACATTTATTACAAGCATCACTTAATGGTGCAAAATTCTAGGAAAAGAAAAAAAGCTAGATGGTTCTTTGGCAGTTTCTTTATTGTAATGGGATTTCACTTGTAGCAAAGGAGGCAGATACGGCAAATGGAAGAGACTGCAGGGATGATTGAAAAAGGCAGGAACATATTAGACACAGACTTTCTCTAGATCACTGGCCCTAAAGCCCAGCAAAGAGTCTGGTGTTTGAATTTTCTTATCTAAACAGTTGTAGTTTTTGGAAACTTGAAGTGTGCATTCGACTTCAGAAATCTGATTTTCCCGGTTGTCTGCTCTCATTGCAGTGAAATTTGGTGACAGGAGAGCTTTCCCTTAGTAAGGATGACTTCTAAGCAGTGTCAGCTTCTAGAATGGACATTACAGGCTTTGCCCTGGCACTGGGTTGGGCTGATTTCAGCATGATCTAAAAGGATCACTCAAGAACCTACACTTTGGTCCACAAAGAGCTTAATTATTACAGTGCAATGATTGAGGTCAGCACTATTGAAACAAACCAAAACAATCCATGAAAATCCAAGCCAAGCATTACTTCAAAGCACTTAGAAGCTCTATCAACAGACGAATGGCTAAAGAAGATGTGAGACAGATGAGCAATGGAATATTACTCAGCCATAAAGAGGAACGGAACTAGGCCATCTGTAGAGACATGGATGGACAGAGAGACTGTCATTCAGAGTGAAGGAAGTCAGGAAAAGAAAAACAGATATCGTATATTAATGCATATGTATGGAATCTTGAAAAATGGTATAGATGATCTTATTTGCAAACAAGAAATAGAAACAAAGATGTTGAGAACAAACATATGGAACCACGAGGGGAAGGGGGTAGAATGAACTGGGAGATTGCGATTGACATATATGCACTATTAATATTTTGTATAAAATGGATAACCAATGAGAACCTATTGCATAGTTCAGGGAACCCTATTTCTGACTATTGACTATGCCAAAGCCTTTGACTGTGTGGATCACCACATCATCTCTGAAAGAGAAGGGAATACCAGACCACCTAACCTGCCTCTTGAGAATTCTGTATGCAGGTCAGGAAACAACAGTTAGAACTGGACATGGAACAACAGACTGGTTCCAAATAGGAAAAGGAGTACCTCAAGGCTGTATATTGTCACCCTGCTTATTTAACTTATATGCAGAGTACATCATGAGAAACGCTGGGCTGGATGAAGCACAAGCTGGAATCAAGATTGCCGGGAGAAATATCAATAACCTCAGATATGCTGATGATACCACCCTTATGGCAGAAAGTGAAGAGGAACTAAAAAGCCTCTTGATGAAAGTGAAAGAGGAGAGTGAAAAAGTTAGCTTAAAGCTCAACATTTAGAAAACTAATATCATGGCATCCGGTCCCATCACTTCATGGGAAATAGATGGGAAACAGTGGAAACAGTGTCAGACTTTATTTTTGGGGGCTCCAAAATCACTGCAGATGGTGACTGCAGCCATGAAATTAAAAGATGCTTATTCCTTGGAAGGAGAGTTATGACCACCCTAGATAGCATATTCAAAAGCAGAGACATTACTTTGCTAACAAGGGTCTATCTAGTCAAGGCTATGGGTTTTCCAGTGGTCACGTATGGATGTGAGAGTTGGACTATAAAGAAAGCTGAGTACCAAAAAACTGATGCCTTTGAACTGTGGTGTTGGAGAAGACTCTTGAGAGTCCCTTGGACTGCAAGGAGATCCAACCTGTCCATCCTAAAGGAGATCAGTCCTGAATAGTCATTGGAAGAACTGATGTTGAAGCTGAAACTCCAATACTTTGGCCACCTGATGTGAAAAACAAACTTATTTGAAAAGACCCTGATGCTGAGAAGGACTGAAGGTGGGAGGAGAAGAGGATGACAGAGGATGAGATGGTTGGATGGCATCACCTACTTGATGAACATGAGTTTGAGTAAACTCCTGGAGTTGGTGGTGGACAGGGAGGCCTGGCGTGCTGCAGTCCAAGGGGTTGCAAAGAGTCAGACATGACTGAGTGACTGAACTGAAAATGGGAAGGAAATCCTTAAAGAGGGGTTATATGTACATATGTGGGCTCCCTGGCGGCTCAGTGGTAAAGAATCTGCCTGCCAAAGCAGGAGATGAGGGCAAAAGTCTCAAGTTTGGTCCCTGGGTTGGGAAGATCCCCTGGAGAAGGAAATGGCAACCCACTCTAGAATTCTTGCTGGGGAAATCCTGTGGACAGAGGAGCCTTGTGGGCTACAGTCCATGGGGTCCCAAAGAGTCAGACATGAGTTAGCAACTAAACAGCAACAAATGTGTGTGTATAGCTGATTCACTTTGCTCTCCAGTAAAAACTAACACAACAGTGTAAAGCAACTATATTCCAATAAAAATTAACCAAGAAACAATTAGGAGTCTTCATATGACAGAAAAGTTATTCTCCCAACATCTTATTATCCAGTATGAACAGATTCTGCTAGCTTA
Organism: Oreotragus oreotragus; assembly: GCA_006410675.1. Lineage (NCBI taxonomy): Eukaryota > Metazoa > Chordata > Mammalia > Artiodactyla > Bovidae > Oreotragus > Oreotragus oreotragus. The sequence goes on along the minus strand of SJYX01024289.1, from coordinate 17,295 downwards.
TTTTCAAAATCAGCAGAGACCTGGAGTGTGCTTGTTAGCAGGTGTGGACCATTAGCTTGCTTGAAGGCATGAAGATTCAGTGGTCCTCCTTTGGGCAGTTCCATTACCTGCCTGGAGGTCTTATGGTGACAAATTGCTAAGGTCAAATGCGAGGTGCTGAGAGGTGGGCGGGGACTGGAATAAATAGCCCTGGTCAGGGAATGATTTGGGAAAAACACGGAACCATCTGGTGGTTCTGCTCTTTCTCCAGGAAGTTAGACCACAGCAAAGTCGAGAGGACCTCGGGACTTCACAGGGGTGTCCCCTTAGGCACCGTGGGGGNCGGGGACTGGAATAAATAGCCCTGGTCAGGGAATGATTTGGGAAAAACACGGAACCATCTGGTGGTTCTGCTCTTTCTCCAGGAAGTTAGACCACAGCAAAGTCGAGAGGACCTCGGGACTTCACAGGGGTGTCCCCTTAGGCACCGTGGGGGGATATTCTGGGTGTTAAGAGACCTATTTCCATCAGGAATTTATTTTCTCACACTTCTCCAGGCCCGAAGTCTGAAATCAAGGTTTCAGCAGCGCCACCTTCTGGGGGCTTCTGGAATTTACTGAGTTGCGTCTGCACACGGTTCCAGGCTCCGCCTCCAACCACACAGGGCCACCTCTTCTGAGTTTCCGTGTCAAATCCAAAAGTCTCTTTGAGGACACATATCATTGGTCTCAGGGTCCACCTGGGTGATCAGGATGCTGTCCTCTCAAGATCCTGAACTTGATTACATTTGCAAAGACTTTTCCCAAATAAGGTCACATGCACACATTCTAGGGACTTGAACATAGACATCTATTTGGGGATACACTGTTCAATTCACTTCTTCCTTTCTCTGCCCTTCATGTTTCTTAAAGAATATGCTTCCCCCGTTTCTGTCTTCTCTTCTTTCTTTCCTTCTTTAGTTGGAGACTCAGAACATTCATCCTTGCTGGTTCTAACCAGAAACATTAAAATGGGAGCTGACCTCTGTCCTGTTCAGTTCAGTTCAGTTCAGTGTGGTGAAGGGCAAAGGGGCCGCTCGCTTACTTAGCAGCGGACGGGGCGCTGTGGGGTGAGATGCGGTGGAGGCAGGAACCGCTCTCACAGCGGTTACCCTACAGCAGTTCCCGTGTATCTCCCTCACCCTACTCGTAGGTTGAGGTCCTAGACTCCATTACTCCAGAATGGGGTCTTATCTGCAAATGAAGTCATTGCCGATGTCATTATTTAAGATGAGGTCATACTGGAACAAGGTAGGTCCCTAATCTAGTACAACTGGTGTCCTTATAAAAAGGAGAAACTTGGAGACAGACACATGTACAGGGAGCATGTATGCTAAATCGATTCAGTCGTGTCCGACTCTGTGCAATTGTATGGACTGTAGCCCACCAGGCTTCCCTGTCCATAGGGATTCTCCAGGCAAGAATACTGGAGGGTGTTGCCTTGCCCTCCGCCAGGGGATCTTTCCGACCCAGGGATTGAACCCACATCTCTTATGTTTCTTACATTGGCAGGTGGGTTCTTTACCACTAGCACCACCTGGAAAGTCCATATGCAGGGAGAACACCATGTAAAGATGAAGGCAGAGATCAAGGTGATGCTTCTACAATTCAAGGAACTCAGAAGAGGGCCAGAATATGCCAGAAACTGGGGGAGAGGCCAGAGACCGATTCTCTAACCCAGCCTCAGAAGGAACCAGCCCTGCCTACCAATACCTTCTCACCTCCAGAACCCTGAGACAAGAATATCTGTGGTTCGATCCACCCAGTGAATGGTTCTTTCTTAGAGCAGCCAAAGAAAACGAATACACTGGGCAACATTCATTTGGGTTTAGGCTTGGGTTTCGAGCAGCTCCTCTGATGAAGAGACCACAGGTAACAGCGATCTCATTTTATTTGACTATTTATTTATATTTGAATTTTTATTTATATTCACATATCCTCTGTTGTATGTGATCCTCTGCAATCTGCAATTTCACTTTTAGTACACTTAGAAATCTTGAAGGACCTCCCCACCTTCCAGGTCCCTAAGATTAGAGTTGGAGACAAAATAAACAAAATCAAATTAAGGTTACCTAAATAAAAATGATGGCTCAGCCACGACACCAGCTGTGATCATCACTGTCCTTACCCCTGGATTCTGCTTCATCCTACTCTGTGAGAAGGAAAACTGGCTCTGCATTCCCTGGAGTCAACGGTACACAGGCCTGACTCAGGACGCGAAGATGAGCTCTGGACCGATTTCTCTACAAGGTCCTGAACAGAATCAGAAAGCCCCAGTGTCTTCCTGGGGATACTCTCTCACGTGACCAGAACAGAAAGTCAAGTTCAAATTCTGTCCTCGTGAATTTCAGGAGTGTTGATAGATTTCATTCGAGACAATACCTCTGAGTAGAAGGTCATGGCTCTCTCCAGGAAGTGAGTGATGGTAAAGGGTGTCTACCTTGGAAATGAAATACTGAGCTCTGCATGCTGCAGAGAAGCAGAGGAAACTGCAAAGCGCACCTCCACCCGTCCAGGGAGGTGATGCACATGGAGCGGCTGGGATGCAGGAAACCAGTCACATCATCTTCATTTCCCTACCAACGGCAAGACATAAAAAGCGCTTCCTGTCCCCCCCACCCCACCCCCCCCCCTAGGGCAGCACATTAGAAGAGGTTGGGCATTAGTCATGTAAGCTTTGAAAGACTAGCAGTGGGACCACAAATAGACTAAAGATGGAGAGCTCTGTAACCTCTTGGGTAGGAAAGTATGAGAAAGCAGTGCTTCTGGGTCAGTGAGTCTACAGAATGGCTCGGAGTGGAGACAGGAGACAGGGAAGCCAAGTGATTAATAAACTGCAGGCCCAAAGTTTCAATAGTTGTAACTGGTGGAAATGGAAAGAGGTAATAGAATCACTTCAAATCTTCATTAAAGCAAGCCCTCCCAGACAACTGTACCTTTTCCCTTCAATAAATGCACTTACCTGGATCATCCCTTTGACTTTTACACCTAAGAATGTATGGGACCTTGTCTGTACTAGATAAATGTTACTTGCAGAGCTTGGCTATTTTGACCTACAAAAAGCAAAACGAAAAATAACTTGTCTACTTCTGTTTTCTGAATGAATTTTAGTTTTTCATAGTATTGCTTGAGTGAAATAGATATAAACCACAATTGAAATTCAACTCTGAAAACATCACCAAATAACAAATAGAGTTGTCAACTCATGTATCAAAAGCATATCTGAGGTGATCTCACTGTAATAGGCTGTTCTGACTCATACCACTTGCCTATATCATACAGATCAGGCTCTCTCTCCTGAGGTCATATCAGCCACAAACCATAAAAATAGTCCCACCCTATATCAGGTCTTTTATCAGTTATTATAATGATATTTAGAAAATGCTCATTTCAAAAAGCCTTTAACAATAATTTCATTCCAAATAAACTCTTACTGTACTGCCTGTGTTAATTTTTCTGATCTTCCCATTTTGCTCAGTATCTTCCAAGCAACAGGCACCCAATAAATGTTTACTGATTAAAACCTTCTAGAACTGGAAGAAGCAAGAGAGAGACAGCCAGTTTTAATGGCTGGTAGCCAGAATGTCCATATTCAGAGAAACAGTAGTAGCAGTTGACTAAAAAGTTAGGTGAAGACAATCCCAAGGTCTCAAACTGAGATGACTGGGAAAATGACACTATTAGCAAAAATGGGGATGGTGTAACTAAGACAGCAGTTTTTAGGACATGGTATAAGCATAATGTTTAGAAACAGATAGTGATGACAGGCCATCTCAGGAGAAAAGACTATATTAAAGAAGCTACCCAATACTGCCTTTACCGTAAGTCTGTTTCATTCCTAAGTACACTAAAAGCCGGTTATGTTACTCTGTGCTCCAACTCTGCTTCACGGAACCGTCACATTTTCTCAAAGCATATTCAATTATTCTGCTACAATCTGATTTTAATGAATAGAGATTCAGAAGGTAATTTAAAAATTGTTTAATACACAAAGTGAAAAACTGTCTAGAATACAAAAGCATTTCACATTTTAAAAACAAGTAATACCTTCTAAATTATTTAACAGACAATAGATCCACAATCCTTTATCTGAAACCCTGTCTGCGGCCATACCATCTTGAAGGCAACCCAATCTAGTCTTAAAACCCTTGGGGCCAGATGCTTCAGAATTATGAAATTTTCAGATTTTAGAAAGGTAATTCAGTGCATATACCATACTACATAAACCTCAGGCAGGGTCTGTGGCAGCACCCTTTCCCCTAACAATCAAATACAGTAATATTTCTGCAGCAAAAGAAAAGAATATTCACACTAAATGGGATAAGTAGACTCAATGTCAATTCTTGTTGGATGTGCAAGCAGATGAATTTTGTCATCAATCTTATGAAAAATTTTGTTTTCAAAGATTTTTGGATTTTGGAACTACAGATAAAGAATGCAGATCTTTATAAATTTTTAAGACAAGACATGAAAGATTCCTTAAAAGACCCATTTTTACAAATGAAAACACAGATAAGCTTTCAAATACATTATAAATTAACAGGTATCTTCTCTTTGATATTATTAAATGTACATCTTAAATACATATACACATAGCACACTTAAGATTTGGAAGAATCAATTGGTATTAAAGGCACAAATGCACAATCCCTTTCATAGGAAAGGGATACAATCAAATGTGCAGTAAAATGGAAAATGGGATTAAACTCTTTTATGATGATAGAAAGAGCACTGTTAAGTGCAACACAAGTACAACACAAGCAGTCTCTCCCACAGAAACACAGGCAAACACTTTTTACTTAGAATACATGTTGAGATTTTCTTCTCTGTATACATTATTTTGGCCTTATGCCCAAAAGTTAAATGTTGAAAGAATCAGTTAAATAAGTATATGTTTCACCAGGTTTGAAGACAAATGGATTTAAGTCCACTGACTCATAAAATTCTATCTGTTCAGAAGTTAAAATTACCCAGAGTCTAAGTGTTATGCTGTAAAATCATGTGGAGTTTCTGATCATAGTCATTTCTTCCACTGACTGGTATTTGAAGAATGGCTTCATAGGAGAAAAACAAATGTCCAACATGTGCAGCAATAACTTCATAGGTTTCAGGAGAGTTACTAAGTGGCAAGTCATTCTGTTAACCAACTCCAATCAAGACTCTAAAACCAGGTACGAAAAAGTTACCGTTAGATGTTGACTCTAAGCAGTAGGTATATGGGCGTTCATTTTTGCAAGTTTTCTGTTTATTTGGAGATTTTATAATCAAAGTTGAAAAACCAAAAATACAAATAAGTTACAATTAAAGAGTTTAGTTTACCTTAATTTCTACTAAAAAAAAAATTTCAAAGAGTTTTCAGATATTTGAAGCAAATAATGAAAGAGGAAATAACAAAGAATATCAAGACTAAATATAGTAAAAGTTAAATCAGTAAATATTTTATTGTAGTTTTAACAAATCAATAATTCATAGCAATCAAATCTTCATAAAAACACTTCTGTTAATAACCATATTAACATTATTCATTTTGCACACAACAGTTACTATATTTGAAGTACAGTACAAATTACGCCCCATCTTACTGGGAAAAACTGACTGCAGAAGCAAAAAAGTACAGACCATTTGATTTCAGTGGTCACACTGCAAAGAAAGCTCACCACTCATTTAACTTGACCAAAAATGCTATTAAAGATTACTGATGGTATAAAATCCTAGTATATCCATGAATAAGAGAAGATGGGGAGTTGAGGCTAAGCATTCCTCAAATGCTCTTTGCTCTGAGTTCTATTCCCCAAATGAATCCCAAACACCAGATAAGTCCAGCATGGAAAGTTAAGCCCTTTGCACCCAACACACTTAAAACACACATCTATATTCATATAAAACTTACCATCATACTGTTGCCCTGTTTTTCATTTGCTTCATGAATAATAGTGCTTAAATGGCCAAGACAGTTCAAATTTTCTTCTATCATTTGTGCTAAAGTCTCCCTGTTGAATGAAAGCAAAAGGGCATATGAATTGCCTCTACTTTCTCATCTTCAGGGTCAGGATGATACTGCTATTCCTACAACACCACAACCCAGCAACCCAAAGCAGCTGATTCCTGTTGTCTTCAGTTTGCTCAACCCTCCCACCTAGAGGCAGAGTCCTGTTTGTTACTCCAGGCTGCTGCCTCTGCCCAGTTCTAATGATAAGGAGTTCACTATAACGCCAATCTGATTTTCCTCTGAATATAAGTGCATTTATATACAACTTTTCCCCCTTGAAAATGTTCACTCGGAGAAAAAGAGATTCTGTGGCACAGCCAGACGAAAGATCTCTTTTTGTTTCTGGAACATTTCCTTTTCCTTACAAGTAGTAAAAACATCAGCATGCTTACTTCTGAGACACAAATGTAGGGGAAGAGACAGAAAAGATAAACTATCTTTTCTGCAAAGATTAGGGAAGGTGAAAAAAACTGTGGAAAATATAGGTAACAGCAATGAAAAAGAAAAGCAAGCTGATTCCTGACGACAGCAGGAGAAAACTGTGACGGGGAGCTGCCAAGAACCAAGAAGTATCCTTGGAAATTTGAAGACAATCCTGAATCTGATTTCTATCTTCTATACTTTCCTCTTCCATATGGCTCCATCCTTACCTTTTACTAACCTTCAGTCCCTACCCTAGTAGAACCAATTTCAGGCCATGGAAGATGGTCACTGTTAGCTTAGAACTAAATTCTCAGCTTATTCAACAGATAGAAAAATTGAGGTCAACAGTCCCCAATCCTTGGTAGTTAAGTACCACAGGTATATTAATACTGAAACCAGTTTTCCTTTTGGAAAATATATTTTAAAATTCCTGGTGAATATTATTTTTGCAAACAATCATAACCTCACACTGAAAATCACTTGTATAGAGGTAACATTTGCAACCATTTGCATTCTCTAATAAACCCAAGTGTCTCTAATGAAAGCAAAAAGATATTAAAGTTTATTTGTATCAATTTTGATTAATGAAATATTTCCTAAAGTCCACATAACTAATTATAGTCTATGCTCTAGCTGTGGATGTATTACATTGGGCCAAATGTATAACGACCCTAAAATATACCCTAGAACTTGCTTTCTTTAAGAAGATAAAATACCTGGTATCAGCTTGCCTTCCTGCCATGCGCTTTTCTCTCATAAAAGCAGAATACAGAATGTGCAGCTTCTGACCTCCTGAGCAGTGATGTTACACGGCTGCACCTCTGCAAAACTAATTATGGGCAGAGCTTCCAGGAAATGCTGGTACCGTAGAGGTCTCCGTGAGTGGTAAGAAAAGTGACAATACACAAGCTAGCAAAGAGCCACTGGCTCTGGATACGGCACATCTCATGCTGAGAAAAGTAACAGAAATGGATAGTCATTCAGCTTTTAGCAGAAGAGGAGGAATTAAAAGAAAATATAGGACTTCAAACTTGTTTCCAAAAACAATTTAAGGCACTGAAAAAAGTCTGATTTTAAGAATACTAAGTTATAAAATGAGTAGATTAAACTCAATTCCATTAGAGGGGTGATCAAAGGCCCTAAAATGACAACTTCAAAAAGACAGCATAAATTCTTAGAGATAAAAGATAAATTTAGGAATAAAGTATGGCTAAAAGGTTTAATAAGTCAATAATAGAAAAAGAACTTAGAACTTTGATTGAACTAATAAGAAGTAACATTTGCTGAAGATTCACTTCCCAAGCATTTTATATATACTGCCTAGCTGAATTTTCATAGCATTTCCCATTTTACAGGTGAGGAAATGTGAACACTGAAACAGTCAAGTTAATTGTGTGGGGTTATTACAAAGGGACAATCAGGATTCAATTCTGGTCTATAAGGCGGTGAAGACTACATCTTAACCACTTCACTCTACTGTCTCATTCCCACCATTGCTCTTGAGCACACAACTATCTATTGTAACAAAGTGAACCCACCCATCTTGAGGAGTTACCACGCATGATAGAGGATGTTCACGTTCTGCTGAAGTTGGGTGCAGCTGAGGGGTTACACCTTCTAGACTGGATCCTACAAGGGACCGAGCGGAACTCTGTGTCTGAAGGAAAAAAATAAAATTACAGGCAAGCACCTTCATGCATTCATATTCCTAAGACAGAGTATTTCTATTCAAAACTATCTCCACACCCTACTAATTATCCTGTCCTGGACCTCTTTCTTCATTGACTAAAATCAGATGTCCATCCTTCCATTCTACTTTAGTTGGAGAAAAAAACTCCAGTTGAACAAAGGGCTGGTTTTTCAAATTAGCCAGGCACATCTATCCCCAAGTTGGGTTGGGTGACCACAGTGGTCTAGGGTTGGGAGAAGTATAAAAACAGGAGACTAGAAAGGAGAGAGAGAATGAAGGATGATCATGAAGTCCTACATCTGAATCACTAGTGAGACACCAAGCAAAGAACATGAGCATCAACCCAACATAAAATACATATGTCTTCAAGAGGACAGAAATCATGCTGATAAAAAACCCTTTTCTAGGGAATAACAGCAAATTAGTGTCCTATTAAGTAATTCATATTAAAAATTACTTACACAGGCAATTTTAAGGAGATGCCATATTTCTTTCTGCCTCTTTCCCTGCATAAACATGACAGTATTGTCAGCTTCTTTGATGTTACTGAGGGCCATTTCCACCTTGGGCAGTAGATCAATAATCTTCTGCTTACAGCCCAACAATTTGCTGGAGAGGTAAAATCTGTGTCAGACACTTACATATCCCCCAAGACTGTACCCCATATTCCCAAACCCAGCTGGGGGAATGAGTCACAATCAGCACAGATTTAGTGGCTGATGTGCAAAGCAGTGCACACAGAGAGGACACTAAATGCATGCAGCTGTGGCTAAGCTCTGCACCATAGTTCTAGTACTTTTCCTGAGTCTAGTATATTTACCAGAAAGGGGTATTACGTTTTAAAAGGAACCTGGCAAAAGTTCCCTGGCTTTTCAGTAGGAAATAAAACAAAATTTCTACCTCAGATGACCAAACAGCTCCTTGAGAACCCGGTCCTGACTCTGCACAGTATGCACAATGATTTTCACCATCTCCGTGCTGTCGCTGTAGGAGTGATCTATAAAAGAACTCAGTCAGTAGGTATAACCTCTCTTCTACGTGAAACAAACCAGCCCTAAACAAAAAATTCCTAAAAATCTGAAATTAGTTTTAAATAATTAACATCTCCATTTAATTTCAAAACCAAATTAGTATAAAAAATTTTAAGATTATATATCTATAAATAATTATATAACTAAAAACAAAGTCTGTCTTTGTGTGTATATAATGTATACATGAAAGTAAAAGTGTTAGTTGCTCAGTCCTGTCTGACTCTGCATCCCCATGGACCGCTGGCCGCCAGGATCCGCTGTTCATGGATTTTCCAGGCAAGAACACTGGAGTGGGTAGCCAATCCCTTCTCCAGGGATCAAACCCAGATGTCCTGCATTACAGGCAGATTCTTTACCATCTGAGTCATCAGGGAAGCCCCAGGTGGCAAGAATACACAGAATGACTATACAAAAAAGGTCTTCATGACCCAGAAAACCATATGTGGTCACTCACCTAGAACATCCTGGAGTGTGAAGTCAAACGGCCTTAGGAAGCATTACCAACAAGGCTAGTGGAGGTGATGGAATTCCAGCTGAGCCATTTAAAATCCTAAAAGATGCTGCTGCTAAAGTACTGCATCAATATGCTAGCAAATTTGGAAAGCTCAGCAGTGGCTGCAGAACTGCAATAGGTCAGTTTTCATTCCAATCCCAAAGAAAGGCATTGCCTCCAACTAATGTATAATTTTGCTCATTTCACATGTTAGCAAGGTAATACTCAAAATCCTTCAAGCTAGGCTTCAACAATACATGAACTGAGAACTTCCAGATGTAAAAGGTGAATTTAGAAACAGCAGACAAAAGCAGAGATCAAATGGCAACATCCACTCATTCACAGAAAAAGCAATTCCCCCCAAAAATCTGCTTCTTTGACTATGCTAAAGCCTTTGACTCTGTGGATCACAACTGTGGAAACTTCAAGAAATGGGAATATCAGACCATTACCTGTCTCCAGGCCAAGAAGCAACAGTTAGAACCGGACATGGAACAATGGACTGGTTCCAAATTGGGAAAGGAGTCACGGCTGTATATTGTCACCCTGCTTACTTAAATTATATGGAGAGTACATCATACGAAATGCCAGGATGGATGACTCACAAGCTGGAATCAAGATTGCCAGGAGAAATATCAACAATCTCAGATATGCAGATGATGCCACTCTAATGACAAAGCAAAGAGGAATTAAAGAATTAGAGAGGATGAGGGTGAAAGAGGAAAGTGAAAAAGCTGACTTAAAACTCAACATTAAAAAAACTAAGATCATGGGATCTGGTACCATCACTTCATGGCAAATAGATGGGGAAACAATGGAAACAGTGACAGATTTTATTTTCATGGGCTCCAAAATCACTGTGGATGGTGACTGCACCCACGAAATTAAAAGATGCTTGCTCCTTGGAAGAAAAGCTATGACAAACCTAGACAGAGTATTAAAAATCAGAGACATCACTTTTGCCAACAAAGGTCCATTATAGTCAAAGCTATGGTTTTTCCAGGAGTCATATATGGATGTGAGAGTTAGACCATAAAGAAGGCTGAGCGCTGAAGAATTGATACTTTCGAATTGTGGTGCTAGAGAAGACTGAGAATCCTTTGGACAGCAAGGAAATGAAACCAGGAAATCCTAAAGGAAATCAACCCTGAATATTCATTGGAAGGACTAATGTTGGAGCTCCAATACTTTGGTCATCTGATGCAAAGAACTGACTCACTGGAAAAGACCCTGATGCTGGGAAAGATTGAAGGCAGCAGGAAAAGGGCGACAGAGGATGAGATGGTTGGATGGCATCACTGACTCAATGGACATGAGTTTGAGCAAACTCTGNACTAATGTTGGAGCTCCAATACTTTGGTCATCTGATGCAAAGAACTGACTCACTGGAAAAGACCCTGATGCTGGGAAAGATTGAAGGCAGCAGGAAAAGGGCGACAGAGGATGAGATGGTTGGATGGCATCACTGACTCAATGGACATGAGTTTGAGCAAACTCTGGGAGATAGTGAAAGACAGGGAAGCCTGGTGTGAGGCACTCCGTGGGGTCACAAAGAATTGGACAGGACTTAGAGACTGAACAATAACAATGTATACATAGATTTATCACTGTGTATTTAAAGACATTGTATCTTCTCTGTTTTGAGAAGAATTATCTTGGCTAATTCGAGCCCCAGACATATATGCAGCTTTCTGGACATGAGATCAATTTTTCTTAGATGACTAACATAATTTATTTAGAAGAAGTACGACAATTCATCAAACTTTCACTGACTCAAAGGAGTTCCAGCTAGGTTGCTTGACACTTCATGTTTATCCATCTGTTTATACCCATGAAAACAATGAAAAAAGCTGATCAACTTAAGCCAAATCTGATTTATAAAAGGACCTGAAGACATCTTGAAAGTTCAGTTTGAGGGCAGTATGACATCTCAAAGTAAACTGGCAGCTGACAAAGATCCTCAAATGGGATGGTGGTCACAGTGAGTTCTACCATTATAGGAGATGCCAGTCACCTTTTTAAATAAAGCAAACCCAAAAAGTAGCATTAACTATTATGTTTCAAAAAATGGCTATTTAAGTTTTAGAAAATTGGAAGTTTGGTCATGGATCATGCTGGCATTTCCCCAGACAATAATTAATCTTGAATGCAAAAATAATATTATTATATGCTATTATCTACTTACAGTTTTCTCATTTAATACTCACAGGAGTCCCAAGAAATGGCTACTGTTGCTACCCACATTTTACTATGAAAGGAATATCAAAAGAGATTTTTGAAAAGTTGTGTCCTGTGTTAGCACTGTGAAGACCTCCCCGAGTACTCAGCTTTAGTCCCCACACATCTTTTTCTGTCTCTCCCTCAAAAACAACCAAAGACAGAGTCTCCCAAAAGGCTTCTCTCCAAACAGCACTTATTAATAAATCCCACAGATCAAGCCCAACAGCTTTCCCATATAACTATAAGGCATATAGCTCTTTTAGATGGTCAACGACCTCAGAACTTTAATCTACTCCAACATGGGGAAAGTTGGTTTTCACCATTTGCAGCTGAACAAGAATCTCAAGTCAACTCTGAACTGGAAAAGGCACCAAAGACCATATACCTCAAGTGTGATTATATTAGCCCCAACAATAGACAAAACTTCTTGTCACAACTTGTTTGTCAGTTGAGGTGACTATCAGTTCTTTGGATAACAAATTTATTTCTAGGCCCTGTGATATGCTGATACCTGTGACTACTGCAAAGATTTTTTAAGAATAACCCAAACAAATTTTATCAATGACTGTGGAAAGTTAATTTGACTGAGTCAATGGATGGAATTTTATATATCTTCATCTACAATATTTGGTCAGGAGATGGAGAGTAATGAATACTGATTAAAAGAAAAAAGTTATCATTGCTCTATTTGAAATCTTAAATTTCAGTATTTTACTCTAACTTCTATCATTTTTTTGGTCATTATTTTCAACTTTCCTGTCCTCTTATTGTTAGCAACATCCTAACCCTAGATGAGTCTAACCACCTGTTCTATCAGTTTTCTGTATCCAAGCTATTAAACATTACCATCAAAACAATTATACTTTCATTCTTTCTGCTGTCCTAACTAATTCACAGGTTTTCACTTCTGCTCTGGATTCTTAATAAATGTCCTGGACCAGCAACATCTGCCACTGCACAGACCAGCTTTCAAAAGCATACTCATTTAGCATACGCCTTGAATCTATGATGTCACATCTCTTCTATTACAGTTAACCCAACATCTTACTTTGGGATAGGAGGCTGTAAAGCAGTGAGAGTTTCACCTTTCACTCCCTATACCCACAGAAGTGTCTATATCCACACACATCTTCCTCTCTAAGATCAGGAGCAACAAGCCCAATCCCTCCCACTATTCTCTGGAGTCAGCCCCCCAAAGTTGTTCAGAGACTTCCCTCTCCACAGGCTTTTAGCCCCAAGTGCATAAATAAGCTTAAGCCTTTCTTCTGAAAATTTACTTCCCTTCATTCTTCAACCTCTCCGAGCTGCTCATCTCTCTTCCTTCCTTAACAGCCAAGTTTCAGGAAAGAATAGCTTACGGGTCTCAGGACACCTACACTCAAAAATCCTTAAGAACCCCAAGGCTTTTTAGGAATTAAACTGAGAAATATAAAAATATTTATTCATTAAAAATAACATAAATTCATTATCAAAACATTTTAATCCAAATAACTGTATTTTCCTCAAAAAATTTAGTGAGAGTATTGGCATTATTTTACATTTTTGCAAATCTTTTTAATAACACCACCAACTTATCAGAAAAGTATTTAAGTATTGAGAAGCTGACAAATTTTGGATGATAGAAGTTTTCCTACATTCTAATTTTTTGCTTGAAACATGGAATTTTATCACTGACAACTAATATTGTTTTTTTTAATCCTTCAAGTGACAGCCATGCTCCATTAATTTTTAGAAAATACCTGCCACATACCCAAATCTGAAGAACCACAGTTTATCTGATGACCATTGTTCCAAGTAAAAATGGTGTTCTGTTAAATAGGCTGTTAAATAGTTCTGGTCCACAAGCAATGTCAACAATTGCTGATGTGGTTTTCCTTAGGACAACCGTCATACCTCAGCAGGGCTTCCCTCATAGCTCAGTTGGTAAAGAATCCACTTGCAATCCAGGAGACCCCAATTCAATTCCTGGGTCAGGAAGATGCCCTGGAGAAGGGATAGGCTACCCACTCCAGTATTCTTGGGCTTCCCTTGTGGCTCAGCTGGTGAAGAATCCGCCTGCAGTGCGTGAGACCTGTGTTTGATCCCTGGGTTGGGAAGATCCCCTGGGGAAGGGAAAGGCTACCCACTCCAGTATTCTGGCCTGGAGGATTCCATGGACTGTCAAGTCCATGGGGTCACAAACAGTCAGATACGACTGAGTGACTTTCACTTTCACACCTCAGCATGTAAGAGAAGCACTTTATGACTACTTTCCATTTTGTCACAGAGAATATTAAAAAGACATATAACCAAGGGTTGAGATTTCTTTAGAATTTTTATTGTCTTATCAAGGACACTTTTAAATGAAACTGGCTTTTTTTTTAAACTATGAACCCACATTGGTGACAATCAGTAACTACTAGCATACTTTGGTGGAGAAGGCAATGGCACCCCACTCCAATACTCTTGCCTTGAAAATCCCATGGGCAGAGAACCTGGTAGGCTGCAGTCCATGGGGTCGCTAAGAGTCGGACACTACTGAGCGACTTCACTCTCACTTTCCTGCATTGCAGAAGGAAATGGCAACCCACCAGTGCTCTTGCCTGGAGAATTCCAGGGACGGGGGAGCCTGGTGGGCTGCCATCTATGGGGTCGCACAGAGTCGGACACGACTGAAGTGACTTAGCAGCAGCAGCATATTTTGGTGCTAGTGCCTTCATTCATGCTAAGCAAGGTGCAAGCTGTTTACCCACCAATGTTTTTGCAGCATCAGTGAAAATGTCAACATAGTAAAAGAGGCAAATAACATTCTCGTATTGTGAAAACAGTTTTAACTTCACTGACTCCTCTTAAAAGGATCCTTTACAGATCCTCAGTTTGAGAACTGCTGATCTAGACTGACTTCTCCATTTCCTCCTATCCCACTCTGTCCTCAGCCCACTACAATCTAGTTCTGTTCCCAAAAGGCCATTATTTTACCAAGATCACCAATCATGGCCAAACAACCAAGTCCGATGGATATTTGCATTATCATTTTTATTACCCACATCTCTACCATTTCACCCTGATCACTTTCTTCTTGAAACTCTCTGTCCTATTCCCATCGTATCATTCCTGCTACACATTCAAGTCATACCTCAATCTTTTTGTACACTCTTCTGCTTCTAGCCATTTCTTGAATGTTGGTATTCTCTAGGTCCATCCTTGGTTTTCTTATTCAACATATTTATATAAGATGATCACTTTATTCCTATGGCTAATTACTCTCAAACCAGCTAAATATCTAGTATGGACTTCTCCACTAAATCCACATGTTCAATACAGTCATACATATGTACACACAATAGACATGTATATATGTATATATATGTGTGTTTATGTATACACAAACACATATATACTATTGTCCATCTTATTTAAATGTTCCACTGAGACCTTAACATCAACATGTACAAAAATGAACCCATGTTCTTTTCCCATTAAGCCTGTCATCTTTCCTATACTTCCTATCATGGTGAGTGGTCCTCACCCACTAGAACTGGGTGCTAAGAGCACCTAACTGCTCTAGCCAGAAACTTGGCAGGCATCCATGACCCTCTAGGCCATCTCCTTACACCCATATACGATCCATTATCCAATATTATCAGTTCTACTTCCTAAATATCTCTCTTGCCTTTATCTTCCTTTTCTTCACTGGCACTCCCCACTGCCACAGTTTAGGCTCTCTGCTTTAGTTCATGTCCTACCTTATCCTGTGCCACAATTACTCAACAACCTCCTAACTGATGAATGTCTCTAACCCAGCCACACTTTAATCCATTATCCACAATGTTACCAATGCAGTATTTCTAAAATGCTAATCTGATCATGCCATTCTCCTGATTATATCTTTTTAGGGTTTCTCTTTGCCATCATGATGAAATCCAAAACTGTTACTATGACATGCCAGATCCTTTGTGATCCAGTCACATTTCTCCTTCTGAAACTCTATAATCCAGTCACAAAACATTTCCTCAAACATGCTAACTGCTACATGTATGTGTCTTTATCTATTATACTTGCATATATAAGAGTATATATACTCTTTCATATATACCTTCTTTCACCAAGTTACTGCTACTTATCCTTTAAGGCTCATGTCAGATGTCATCTCCTGCAGGAAACCTCCTCTAATCAACCATGACTCCCAATCAGGGTTAGATGCCTATTGTGTATATATATCTCATACATGTTTGTAGAAATTAACTGAACAAATTCCACTACAATAAAAACCAATGTAGAGGAGATTTTGTTATTTGTTACATACTATTTAAGATTTGCATGTGTTTGTAATTTTAAGGTGTAAAAGTTACAGTTTTGTTTATTTGTTTACAATTTCAGTATCTAACAAATCAGGGCACAGAAGTCATCTTTTAGTTCTTCCCTAATCCTTCAAAACAGATCAGTTTTTAACTGAAGGATAATATTTTGCACATACATAATACTCTATAGTTTTCAAGCACTTTCACAAACATCCTGTCAAATATAATGCCATTTATAGTCACTGAGTTAGGAAAGTTAGATTCCTACCCCATTTTGCAGAAGAGGGAAATGAGATACCAGGAAAAAAAGTTATTTGCTGAATAAAGTGCCCAATTTAGAATTAAAGCCTTCTAATTCTCAATCCAGGTGCTTCCCTGGTGGCTGAGCTGTAAAGAATGCTCCAGTAATGCAGGAGACTTAGGAGACATGGGTTCAATCCCTGGGTTAGAAGATCCCCTGGAAGAGGAAATGGCAACCCAGTCCAGTATTCATTCTGGAAAAATCCCATGAACCAAAGGAGCATGGTGGGCTACAGTCTGTGGGGTCAAAGAGTTGGACACGACTGAACATGCAATCCACTGCACTTACCATCATAACATGCTCTGTATTCAGCAGATGTTCAACAGAAATGAACAGTTTTGTCAATGAAATAAGCAACCAGGGACCAGGTGCAGAGGAAGGCATCATTTTCAAAGTACACTGTTTTGGCCTAGCATATGGGCATACCTCTGACCATTCCACACCTGAACCCACAGTCTCAAATTATTTCCAATCTCTTTAATTTTAAGCAGCATTTCTTTTTTTTTTTACTTTACATCTTTCCACACATTTGCTTACTTCCTCTTTCCCTTATTCCGAGTTCCTTTTTTCTCTTTCATTCCTTCCTTTCACTTCCCTTTAAAATTTTCTCTATTTCAAAATAAACAAGTGGGACCTAATTAAACTTAGAAGCTTTTGCACAGCAAAAAACATAAACTATAAACATGAACAAGGTGAAACTATAAACAAGGTGAAAAGACAATCCTCAGAATGGGAAAAATAGCAAATGAAACAAATGACAAAGGACTAATTTCAAAAATATATAAGCAGCTCATACAAGTCAATACTAGAAAAACAAACAACCTAATCAAAAAATGGGCAAAAGACCCAAA
>SJYX01024283.1:250277-268415 GCA_006410675.1 Oreotragus oreotragus | reverse complement strand
GGGTTCACATTTTCTAATTTTTCTACAAGAACTACATATGTGTTGCATAAAAATACTTCTTTTAGCCCACATGTATAAAGGATTAATCCAAAGTGTACCAACTAGAACTTGAGAAATTTCAGAAATGTAAAAGCAACCTTTAAAAGTTAAGAGTGACTTCGAGGTTTTCTTAAGCCGGCTAACAACTGCCTGAAACACTTGTACTGCAAAGTGTGTTCCAAGATGGAGAAGACAAGGGACTATTCAATGATTCAAATGTCAGTTGAGAGGACTGTGCCTCATGCCAAACTCCTTAACGCACTCCCTTGCTAAAGAAGGAATGGAATGAGATTCCTCGGCTACAGTCAAGTATTACAGTGGCCACTGTATAAACACAGCTCTTTCCAAAAGAGACAGTTGTCTCCGGAGTCCTGGAAGGCACCGGGCTGGGAGAAGAGCTAGCGTTCCTTTTCCTCAGGTCTGTTTAGATTTCTAGAAAACAGATTCTGAACACAGAAAAGTGCAATTACTTTTCTTAAAATAAAACTTGAGACCCACATGCAGTTCAGCAACCCACATGCCATTCAGCTATGCAAAGGGTACATGTGTTTTACATGATTGGAATCCTAGTTGAAGAAAATAAAAATCCCTATACTGTATAAATCCCCGTCCCCCACTTTCCTAGCTACTCCCAGGCAGCATTTTCCTTTACTTTTGATCAGTGAATGAAACTAACCTGTTTCTCTATTAAATTCCATTTTAATAAGAAAGCAGTTTTCAAATTAAATTCAAATTAATGTACAAATTGAAAAGCTATAATTTAGAGGCAATATTCAGCTCCTTTAGTACCCAATTTGCTGCCAAACCCCAGTCTCTCTTTTTTTTTTTTTTAGAGCTTCCATTTTACTTTACAGTACTTTATTGGTTTTGGCATACATTGACATGAATCTGCCACGGGTGTACACGAACTCCCAAACATGAAAGAACGCACAATGCAGGTGAAGCTAACCTCGTTGCAAACCCACTCACTGCCACTAATAACTTAGGATAAACTGTGGGTAAACTGTGTTTTATGCTAACAAATTAAATCAAACACCTATAAATAACGACCTAAACTCATTACAAGATTTGATTAAACCTTACTAAGAATACTAAGGCAAAACATCACTTTGTGTTATACACAATCCCCTCTCTAATTTCACCTATTTTCTGAATTCACATTTCTTTAAATGAAGAAAAGGTATTAGGAAGGGACTTCAACAGACCAGAAGATTCCTAATTTGATTTTTTTTTTAATCATGAAAGACAGGGGAGGAATTATATCGTCTGCACTATGCTAAGCAAATAGGACACAAACTTCATGAAGTACTCTGAAACACTGGGGACAGTAGTCCATTACCTTAGAGATGGTGGAGACATAATTCTTACTGGAGACAATCATAGGCTATGCAAGAGTAGATGGATGGGGTCTCAAATAGCTGTCATGTGTCTACACTAAAAAAAAAAAATAAAGCAGAGAACTGAATTTGGGAAAACAATTAACTGTATAGAATAAATAACCATGGTAGTTCTCATTATTTTTTGTTAACTTCATCTGAGACCAAAGCTGTTCTTTAAAAAAGTAGTAATGAACATTTCATGAACAAGTGAAATATCTTCTTCTCTGGTTCTAACCATTGCTAAACAGGGGGGGACAACAGACGATACAGACTATGGAAATAAGTACGAGGACATCGCGTAGCCCTAGATATTAGAAAAGTATATACTATCTAATTAGAAGAAAGACAGTCAAATTGCACAACAATTAGTTACAGCATTCTGTTGTTCAGTCTCTCAGTTGTGTCCATGTCCTCGCAAGCCCATGGACTGCAGCACACCAGGCCTCCCTGTCTTTCACAGTCTCCTGGAATTTGCTCAAAGTCATGTCCATTGAGTCGGTGATGCCATTCAACCATTGCATACTACTTGTAATTAACTAGTAAAACAGTTACTGAAACGTCTCAGAGACGATATAAAAATATGAATAAATACAAATAAAACCTTCTTGATTAAAGGTACAACTGACCTAAAGTACAAAACACTAAAAACACATCTTCCTTAATAGTTAAGTAAATGGTAATCTAATAAAATGGAAGTTTTTCACATTTTGTTTTGAAAATTATGTTTACTTTCCAAAATTCTCCCCTTCCCCCACAAAACTAAATACAAATTTAAAATGCAAAGGGGGGGAAAAAAAGCATGAGACATAAACATTACTGGCATTTCTAAAAAACCTCAACGATTTCTAGTACATGACAGGATATCAGATAAGTTCAAAGGAAGGAGGCCAGATGTTCTCTTATCAACTCTGTAATTTTTAAAATGATTTTTAAAAAAGAGATTCAATCCTAAACTCCTGGATAGATTTGTCTCTTCATCCAACCATTTATGAAAGAGGTAGAGAAGCAATCATATCTTTTCCAGTTATTTTACTTTTGGGTTGGTTTGCTCTAACAAGCTATCTGTTAAAATCTGAAAAAAAATTTATAAATGATCATGTTATACTTTGGTAACTTCTCAAGCATAACTCACAGATCCAGTAAGCTAATCCATTTACTTCTAACTATATCAATTAATGGAAATAATACATATGTATTTCCCAAATGATCTAAGTACCAAATCAGAAAAACAAAATAACTGTTTGTAAATTTAGTCTCAACTAAATACTGAAGGGATTGTAAAGATGTTCACTTTACTAGCATATTCTGAAATAATGCTGGCATAGCCATGGCTTTAATTATTGTCTTTAAAAGAGAAATATAACCCAACAGACTAACCTAATCTGTTCAAAAGGAACTGCAAGGGGTCAGAATAAAGACTGAGATTCCTTTAGCAGAATTGATTTTTCTAATAGGGAAAAACAGCTAATTCAAAGATTCAAATAAGAAAACTCATAATAACTTAACCATGAGATCTGAATTATATTTGTGACTATTGATGATACCATCATAAATCATTTAACATGCTTCCATAATGCAGTCATTTCTGCAGTGTTTCTCTCCTCATCTACCACTTTTCCCTGGGTCCTCAAACCCCCACTCCTCTGGAAGAAAACATAATGGGATCCATACTCCCAAATACCTCTATAAAGGCACAGGGAGGCAGCTGACCTCCTAAGTAAACAGCATTTTATGAAGTTTTGTGGTACTTAGTTACTTTAAACCATCAAACCAAAGCAGATAAAATAAAGAATTAAAAAACAAGTGATAAAAATCATCTAATTCAACCCTATAACTTTACAGATGAGGAAGCCGTGATTGAGAGATAAAAGAGTGTCATTAGGCTGCAGAGCTTGAATTAAAGCCCTAAGTGGAACCCCATCTCCTGAAATCCCAACCTACCTTCAAGAGCAGTACCTAGTAGAGAAACGAAGGGCTGTCTTAACCCAAATTCCAGTGGGAGTGAAATGAGGCTTTGGGTTTGTGGGAGAGATGACTGGTATCAGGAATAGCAAGCATCAGTGGCACAATCTCAAGGTTAACCATTAGAGAGCTCAAAATACTCCTAGCCCGACCTTACCTCGCTCTCCAGGACTCTGACCTAATTACACTTCCCAATCACTGATGAAGGGTATTATTCATTTCAGAACTGGAGAGAGCAATGGGGTTTTCAGACACTCTAGGCTCTGTTCTTCAAATTCATCACTCTGAAGCATACTGGTCTTCAAGCAATATAATCAATCATTCTTACAGTGTCCTTGTTAACAGTCCCAACTCTGCACTTCAATAAATGTGTGACTGATGGTTATTTATTACTGTCAGTGCCTCAGTTTGCTCACATATAAAATGGGGAAGATAGATGCGTTTCAAGGATTACTTATTAGTCTTAAAAAATACAGGCAATAACTACTACTAAGTGCATACTGATGCTTGAGAAGCTAACGCAAAGCCAAGCTTTAGGAAGATTTTTATAGAGCTGAAAAGTGAACGTGAAAGTCGCTCACTCATGTTTTTGTGACCCCATGGACTATACCGTCCATTGAATTCTCTAGCCCAGAATACTAGAGTGGGTAGCCCTTCCCCTTTCCAGGAGATCTTTCCAACCCAGAGACCGAACCCAGGTTTCCCACACTGCGGGCAGATTCTTTACCAGCTGAGCCACAAAGGAAGCCCAAGAATACTGGAGTGGGTAACCTATCCCTTCTCCAGGGGATCTTCTTAACCCAGGAATTGAACTGGGGTCTACTGCTTTGCAGGCAGATTCTTTACCAGCTGAGCTATCAGGAAGCCCAAAGTTGCTCGGTCGTGTCCAACTCTTTGAGGCCCCGTGGACTCTACAATCCATGGAATTCTCCAGGCCAGAATACTGGAATGAGTAGCTGTTCCCTTCTCCAGGTATGACACCTTAATCCCTAACTTTGTACTTTACAAGGATGCTACCATTACTTCAGAGGCAAACTAGAGAACAGAAACCACATTGTATTGAAGTAGTGTTTGAAGCAAAATACTAGAATCACTTGAAGACCAGGTGACTGGGATACTGCAGAGCAGGGGACTACAGTAGATTGCTGTGTCCACACTTTACACAGAGGCGTATAAATCAGTTGTTTCACTGTCGGTACAAAAAAATATGTTAAATGTTAGCATGCAGACTGCAGAAGCGGTCACTGAGGGCTGTTATAAACCCTCGTCCAGAACCCCAATAAAGGACAGAGTTACTTTTAGAAAATGCTATACAGTCTCATTTCAAGTATGATGTGATCACCAAAATTAGAAAAAAATCAAATTAGAACACATGATTACTAAAAAAAATTTGAAGATTAAACTATATATTATAGTTAATCCCTTTGTCATCAAAGGTATAAAACTGTGAGTATCATATGGAGATAAGGGACATTAGAGGATCTCTTTGTCTAAATTAAGACCTGGGTAGAGGAAGATGAAGCAGAACCCTCCCAAGATTCTTTTCAAAGGTTCATTAATTTTACTTCTAAACTGCAAAAAATTGTTGCTGTCGTTATTTAGTCGCTAAGTTGTATCTGACTCTTTTGCGACCCCATGGACTATAGCCCACCAGGCTCCTTTGTGGATGGGACTTCCCAGGCAAGAATACTAGAGTGGATAGCCATTTCCTTCTCCAGGGGATCTTCCCCTCCCAGGGACTGTCTCCTGTATCGGCAGCTGGTTTCTTTACCGCTGAGCCACCAGGAGAAGCCCTAAAGTGTCTCTAATTCAGACTTTTTACGATGTATAAGCACAAAGAAAAACTTCTTTGAAGTTAAAAACTTGCCTCTGAAAGAAATCAGCTGACTTTTAATGATATTTTTTTTAAGTCGTTAAAACAGCAATCTTATTTCAAGGGTTTATATCCAAGAGAAAAGTCTATTACCAAAGAGGAAAATTGGTTTGGCACACCATCAAAACCGAAAGGAGCCTTTTTTTTCTTTTCTTCCTTGATACCGGTGATTACCAGCTATCACAGAGGTCCTCAAGGAGCCAGGCGTAAAGCCTGGACTGGTATAAGAAGTCACAGTGGGACTTCGGAAAGGTAGAGCAGCAGGTGGTATGGAAAAAAGAAACCTCAGCAGCAAACTGGGAGGGCAGGCAAGCTGGACTGCTGCTGGGTGAGGCAGGGCCATGCCCTGCTCTGGCCTGAAGGTGCATCCCAGCAGTCACCTCCAGCCATGTTATCCTCTTTGTGAAAAGACAAACTTTTGAAAGACTTTTTAAATTACATAATTTTTTTTTAATAAGATTTCGATTGACCCTCTCAGATGGTAAAGTATCTGCCATCAATGAAGGAGACCTGAATTCGGTTCCTGAGCTGGGAAGATCCCTTGGAGGAGGAAATGGCCAGCAACTCTGGTATTCTTGCCTGGAGAATCCCATGGACAGAGGAGCCTGGTGTGCTACTGTACCTGCGGTCAAAGAAGTCAGACACACTGATCAACTAACACACACACACACACGCGCGCGCGCGCGCAGACTCAACCTTCATGCACATGAACTAGATCCAGTCCCAGACTAAGGTTCCGCTGTACAGTGTGTTTAGGGTTTCTCTGCTTGACACCGTGAAATGAGTGATGAGGGCCTGAGGAAGGCCAGGCCTGTGGCTGTGCAAGGGAGAAAGAGTGCTTGTGTAAATTTCCTGTTGGCCCCCAGACAAGACTCATACGCTACTGTGCTTCTCACCTAGAAGGCACCGTCATTCCACACCTGCACATTTCTAGGCACAGAAAGTGGAACTGATATTTGGCCTACTTTCAGCAGAATGAAATCATGAAGAAACTTCTTTAAGAAACTTCAAATAATTACCAAGCATTTTCCCAAGCAATCAACATCCTTTCACAAGTGAATGATCACAGGTTAATCATTAACTTTTGAGGGGAGAAAGGGTAACTGGGGGGTGGGTGAGGGGGGTAGGGGTAATTGGAAAAAAAAAAACTACAGGTCCCATTACCCTACTAATATTAGAGACAGCACGGTGAAATACTTTCAGGGAAATCATCTGTATATGGCAATAAAATTAAACAAAAACTGGACAAATTAAAAAACAAACAAACCTTTTGGATAGGGTACAGTATTAAATAAAAGAGGTGTGGTTTCCGTTTACTATTCTGAGTTTTGACTAACTGAAAATGTTGATCTCTTATTATTTTTGGCAACCTCTTTTATGTCCAGAGTCAAGTCATGAATTTTAGGAATGCAGCAGGCAAGCTCCAATTGTGCATGAAATACTGTATCTAAGAGGATGAAAGTCCACCAGTGCCCTAATCCCCTGGGCAAGAAAGGTAAGTATAGAGCCCGGGTCTCAAAGCCAGAAATGACGGAGGAGTCACGGAGAATCACATTCCCGTCTTATCTGGCTCGACTTTGATTCACCTCACCTTGCTTTCATCACAGGAAGGGCAGTCCAAGGGCATTCCCCTCAGATCAAACAAAGCATTCAGAACCAGCAGAGGCAGACAAGTGAACTCTTCTCAGGGGGAAAGGAAGAAAGAGCCTGACATTTCATGAATGGATAAGCTGTAACGAAGCATTTTGGTCTGTGTCCTCACATAATATTTCAAAGAGCTGCTAGAATATGGGACTGCAACAGAAAGCGTTAACCACTGCAAGAGAGGCAGTTAATCGCAAAGTGAAACACCCACGTTTTTTAATAAGAATGTCAAATACACAAAGACCTGCAATTTCCTATTTCAAAGGAAAAATCTGCAAAAAGATTTCCTTAAAATCACAGATTTTGCAACCAGCAAATAACGGCCTGGCTTCAGTACCTCCAGCTATTCCTTAGGTGAGGATTACACAGTCAACATTAAAAAAAAAAAAAATCCAGTTAATTTTTCTTTTGAACACAACTTCTTTAGCTTTTTGAAGCATTTAACTAGTAACTTTCCAGCCAGTAACATTTAGCCAGTATAAGGCTTTCTACACACAGGAGTCTGTGACCATAACAGAAATCTGTTTTCCAGAAAGCCAACACACACTTGGTTACTTACGCTGTGAAGGCTTTAAGCTAACTTTTACCTGAGACTATTTTATTTGCTTCAAATTAGGTTAAGAAGCATTATTCTCTCGAATTAAAAAACACTGGCAGACTCTGGATTCTCTGACCCATTTGGCAGGTTGCTTGGTAACTTATCCAAGTCCATTTTGAAGCGGGCTTCCCAGGTGGCAAGAGTGGTAAAGAAACTGCCTGCCAATGCAGAGGCACAAGGGACGTGAGTTCGATCCCTGGGTTGGAAAGATTCCCAGGAGAAGGGCACGGCAACCCGCTCAGCATCCTTGCCTAGAGAAGCACATGGACAGAGGAGCCTGGCGGACTACGGTCCATAGGGTTGCCAATAGTTGGACACACTGAGGCAACTTAGCATGCACAGACGTCCATTTCAAAACACCCAGGCTGTGGGAACCTGCTGTAAGGAAGTCTTTTTCCCTTGATGAAAGAGAGTGCAATGTACCCCCCGCACCCCCCCCAAAAAAAAACTTACTAAAATAAATGAATCAACCTCAGATCCCTATTCTACCTTTGTTGATTCTCTGACTCACTTACGACAATCCCTGAAGCTAGAATTCAAATACATACAGGAAGGAAGCATTGGGAAATAGAGCCCCAAAGAGCTGTAATCAACCAACTGTTCCATTGAAACAGACAACTACTGTCTGGTTTAGAAAAATAATGGAATTTTTACTTCCAGATGATTAAAGATGCATCCATTCGGTACTGTCGCCTTTAGAACAAGTCCCCCACAATGCATAAGACATTGTGCACATAACTATTTGTGAATTTTCTCCACCTAAATTCTGAAGAAACCACACAGAGACTTTTTTCTCTGCATACTTCCTCCTATCTTTATCATTTCATTGGTAAATTAGCCTCTAAAAGGCACTCGTTATGATTTACCTGTAGGTATGCAACAGGAAGCTAACAAAAAGTAGACATTTGTGGATTTCCAAATGAGTATTCTTTTTTCCAAGGGCTCAATAAAATCACCTTGGCATATTTATATCAATGTAGTAACCTCATAACATCCAGGTCTAATCTGTTTAAATGCAGTACTCTGCCTCAATTACAAATCTAATGTTAATATTTTATTCTCAGATCGACTGCCTAAGTCATTATCTCAAAACTTTGGTTTTCTAAAAACCTATTCTTCACACAGTTCTCTTTGAACAGAGCCCTGTGTCTTTTATCAGCGTCAAGAGCTGTTCCTAGGTACTTAATTTGAGTTAATAGCTGTCAAGGAATTGCTTGTTGCCTGATAAGAGAGCTTGGATAATCTGTTCTTATATCATCCCATGAATAAGTTAATTTGTTTTAATTCGATCCCTATGCTGCTGAGTATATATTAACTATGGATGTGTGTTACTGAATTAATTTACAAGGATCACTAAGGGAAGGAAGAGAGAAGAACTTGTATTCTTGGTTTTAACAGCAAAATCACAGTTTTTATTTGAAAAGCCTCACAACAGCTAACATTAGAAATTCATACTAAACATATGCTTTTATAGAGTAAACAGATCAAGTGAAATAAAAAGTAAAGTCTCATTTTAGACTTATTTCCCACCCCACCCGCCCCCAAAGGAACTTTAGCACTCAGCAGACATACATTAAAAAAAAAAAAAAAAAAAGAAGCATAAGATGCCACTGGGAAGAAAGAGCTTTTTTAAGAAAAGCTGAATTAAATCAGAGTACAGTCTCCAAAAGTTTGCTTGTAAAACATCAGAATCTTCAAACACATCACCAGAAATACAGCCACAAAATAACAATCACCATTTCAACTATGATAGTTCCTTGAATGAAGTAAGTTTTTTTGACTAACAATATTGGCATCTTTTGGGTTTTTGCTTTTAAACCCAAATTGTCAGTGGCAGCCAGAATGCAAAGAGAGGAACTCTCTTAAACTGCTGATGAAGCTTTCATTTCTAGATAAATATGTGGCAATTTGTTTTGTATCAAAAAGTTTTTAAAATTTTTATTTCCTCTGACCTAGTAATTCCACTTCCTGCAATTCATGACAGAGCAACAGAGAAACAATACACACACAAGGAAGTAATTTAAAAGTATTTAAAAATTGGGTATTGTTATACATATCACCATTAACCTCTGTGATGGCATACTATTTTACCAACAGTCAAGTTCTCTAAGAATATTTAAAAATCATAAAAGGATATGAATATTGAAAGAAAGTCAACAAAGCGATATATACGGTGTAAGTTAACTTTTTTAAAAATCCAGCACTTGGAGTTGTATAGGGGATTTGTGTACACAAGTTAGGAAAACATTTCAGTGATGCTCTAAAGAGCAGAACTTTAAGAGTTTTTTCTTCTTTATAATAGCCTACATTTTCCCAGAGCTCTACAATGGTTATATATTTCTTTCTTTTAATTGGAAAATAAAGCCCATTTTTAAAATGCAAGTGGTTCCCTGCCAACTTTGCCCAAATGCTATGGAGAGTCAACTCTTCAAAGAAAAGAATCAATATTATGTAATCATTTTCAAACTCCCCTTTCAAGACCTTTAAAGGGGACTTCTAAAGCTAACAGAAACCGCAAGCAGGAAATAAATTTGCAACTGAACGGATGCACCCCCAGAGATGGGATGAGATGCACCCTCAGTGGCTTGGGGAACAATTTCCTTTTATTATTCCTTCGCTTCCAAATGCTTTTCAATGCCTGAAGAAGTTAATAGGTCCTTAATAAGGACTCGGCTCCCTGAACTGATTCCTGTTCATAAGGTAATCTGGAGACCGGCATGTGGCCCTTTCACACGGGCTTTAGCAAATTTCCTGCAGGGAGGTGGCCCCAGGGCAACTCTGTTTTCCTGTGACCTAATCAATAGGGCCTAGCAGGACAATCCCTCCAATCTACAGTCCTGAAGAGGGGCGGGAGGAGAGCTCAAGCTTTATTAAGGAATGCTATTTACCTGTCACAGTGATGGCTCACCCCGCAGGGGTTAAAAAAAAACAAACCCAAACTCCAGCTGCTTCAGCAGATTCCCAGCCAGCAGCCAACACAAAATAAACATATTTACTTAAGCTTCATTCATAACTTTTGATGTGAAACTGCTGAAGCCCCAAAGGAAACAGGTAGATCTGTGAGATACCAGGCCAGCAGCTGAGGTATATACAGCACAGCAAGTTTTAATGGTCTGTCCATTCAGATGCCCTGAAGAGGGTCATTACTAGGACATAACAGGAGAGTAAAAAAATTTATAAATGATCATGTTATACTTTGGTAACTTCTCAAGCATAACTCACAGATCCAGTAAGCTAATCCATTTACTTCTAACTATATCAATTAATGGAAATAATACATATGTATTTCCCAAATGATCTAAGTACCAAATCAGAAAAACAAAATAACTGTTTGTAAATTTAGTCTCAACTAAATACTGAAGGGATTGTAAAGATGTTCACTTTACTAGCATATTCTGAAATAATGCTGGCACAGCCATGGCTTTAATTATTGTCTTTAAAAGAGAAATATAACCCAACAGACTAACCTAATCTGTTCAAAAGGAACTGCAAGGGGTCAGAATAAAGACTGAGATTCCTTTAGCAGAATTGATTTTTCTAATAGGGAAAAACAGCTAATTCAAAGATTCAAATAAGAAAACTCATAATAACTTAACCATGAGATCTGAATTATATTTGTGACTATTGATGATACCATCATAAATCATTTAACATGCTTCCATAATGCAGTCATTTCTGCAGTGTTTCTCTCCTCATCTACCACTTTTCCCTGGGTCCTCAAACCCCCACTCCTCTGGAAGAAAACATAATGGGATCCATACTCCCAAATACCTCTATAAAGGCACAGGGAGGCAGCTGACCTCCTAAGTAAACAGCATTTTATGAAGTTTTGTGGTACTTAGTTACTTTAAACCATCAAACCAAAGCAGATAAAATAAAGAATTAAAAAACAAGTGATAAAAATCATCTAATTCAACCCTATAACTTTACAGATGAGGAAGCCGTGATTGAGAGATAAAAGAGTGTCATTAGGCTGCAGAGCTTGAATTAAAGCCCTAAGTGGAACCCCATCTCCTGAAATCCCAACCTACCTTCAAGAGCAGTACCTAGTAGAGAAACGAAGGGCTGTCTTAACCCAAATTCCAGTGGGAGTGAAATGAGGCTTTGGGTTTGTGGGAGAGATGACTGGTATCAGGAATAGCAAGCATCAGTGGCACAATCTCAAGGTTAACCATTAGAGAGCTCAAAATACTCCTAGCCCAACCTTACCTCGCTCTCCAGGACTCTGACCTAATTACACTTCCCAATCACTGATGAAGGGTATTATTCATTTCAGAACTGGAGAGAGCAATGGGGTTTTCAGACACTCTAGGCTCTGTTCTTCAAATCCATCACTCTGAAGCATACTGGTCTTCAAGCAATATAATCAATCATTCTTACAGTGTCCTTGTTAACAGTCCCAACTCTGCACTTCAATAAATGTGTGACTGATGGTTATTTATTACTGTCAGTGCCTCAGTTTGCTCACATATAAAATGGGGAAGATAGATGCGTTTCAAGGATTACTTATTAGTCTTAAAAAATACAGGCAATAACTACTACTAAGTGCATACTGATGCTTGAGAAGCTAACGCAAAGCCAAGCTTTAGGAAGATTTTTATAGAGCTGAAAAGTGAACGTGAAAGTCGCTCACTCATGTTTTTGTGACCCCATGGACTATACCGTCCATTGAATTCTCTAGCCCAGAATACTAGAGTGGGTAGCCCTTCCCCTTTCCAGGAGATCTTTCCAACCCAGAGACCGAACCCAGGTTTCCCACACTGCGGGCAGATTCTTTACCAGCTGAGCCACAAAGGAAGCCCAAGAATACTGGAGTGGGTAACCTATCCCTTCTCCAGGGGATCTTCTTAACCCAGGAATTGAACTGGGGTCTACTGCTTTGCAGGCAGATTCTTTACCAGCTGAGCTATCAGGAAGCCCAAAGTTGCTCGGTCGTGTCCAACTCTTTGAGGCCCCGTGGACTCTACAATCCATGGAATTCTCCAGGCCAGAATACTGGAATGAGTAGCTGTTCCCTTCTCCAGGTATGACACCTTAATCCCTAACTTTGTACTTTACAAGGATGCTACCATTACTTCAGAGGCAAACTAGAGAACAGAAACCACATTGTATTGAAGTAGTGTTTGAAGCAAAATACTAGAATCACTTGAAGACCAGGTGACTGGGATACTGCAGAGCAGGGGACTACAGTAGATTGCTGTGTCCACACTTTACACAGAGGCGTATAAATCAGTTGTTTCACTGTCGGTACAAAAAAATATGTTAAATGTTAGCATGCAGACTGCAGAAGCGGTCACTGAGGGCTGTTATAAACCCTCGTCCAGAACCCCAATAAAGGACAGAGTTACTTTTAGAAAATGCTATACAGTCTCATTTCAAGTATGATGTGATCACCAAAATTAGAAAAAAATCAAATTAGAACACATGATTACTAAAAAAAATTTGAAGATTAAACTATATATTATAGTTAATCCCTTTGTCATCAAAGGTATAAAACTGTGAGTATCATATGGAGATAAGGGACATTAGAGGATCTCTTTGTCTAAATTAAGACCTGGGTAGAGGAAGATGAAGCAGAACCCTCCCAAGATTCTTTTCAAAGGTTCATTAATTTTACTTCTAAACTGCAAAAAATTGTTGCTGTCGTTATTTAGTCGCTAAGTTGTATCTGACTCTTTTGCGACCCCATGGACTATAGCCCACCAGGCTCCTTTGTGGATGGGACTTCCCAGGCAAGAATACTAGAGTGGATAGCCATTTCCTTCTCCAGGGGATCTTCCCCTCCCAGGGACTGTCTCCTGTATCGGCAGCTGGTTTCTTTACCGCTGAGCCACCAGGAGAAGCCCTAAAGTGTCTCTAATTCAGACTTTTTACGATGTATAAGCACAAAGAAAAACTTCTTTGAAGTTAAAAACTTGCCTCTGAAAGAAATCAGCTGACTTTTAATGATATTTTTTTTAAGTCGTTAAAACAGCAATCTTATTTCAAGGGTTTATATCCAAGAGAAAAGTCTATTACCAAAGAGGAAAATTGGTTTGGCACACCATCAAAACCGAAAGGAGCCTTTTTTTTCTTTTCTTCCTTGATACCGGTGATTACCAGCTATCACAGAGGTCCTCAAGGAGCCAGGCGTAAAGCCTGGACTGGTATAAGAAGTCACAGTGGGACTTCGGAAAGGTAGAGCAGCAGGTGGTATGGAAAAAAGAAACCTCAGCAGCAAACTGGGAGGGCAGGCAAGCTGGACTGCTGCTGGGTGAGGCAGGGCCATGCCCTGCTCTGGCCTGAAGGTGCATCCCAGCAGTCACCTCCAGCCATGTTATCCTCTTTGTGAAAAGACAAACTTTTGAAAGACTTTTTAAATTACATAATTTTTTTTTAATAAGATTTCGATTGACCCTCTCAGATGGTAAAGTATCTGCCATCAATGAAGGAGACCTGAATTCGGTTCCTGAGCTGGGAAGATCCCTTGGAGGAGGAAATGGCCAGCAACTCTGGTATTCTTGCCTGGAGAATCCCATGGACAGAGGAGCCTGGTGTGCTACTGTACCTGCGGTCAAAGAAGTCAGACACACTGATCAACTAACACACACACACACACGCGCGCGCGCGCGCAGACTCAACCTTCATGCACATGAACTAGATCCAGTCCCAGACTAAGGTTCCGCTGTACAGTGTGTTTAGGGTTTCTCTGCTTGACACCGTGAAATGAGTGATGAGGGCCTGAGGAAGGCCAGGCCTGTGGCTGTGCAAGGGAGAAAGAGTGCTTGTGTAAATTTCCTGTTGGCCCCCAGACAAGACTCATACGCTACTGTGCTTCTCACCTAGAAGGCACCGTCATTCCACACCTGCACATTTCTAGGCACAGAAAGTGGAACTGATATTTGGCCTACTTTCAGCAGAATGAAATCATGAAGAAACTTCTTTAAGAAACTTCAAATAATTACCAAGCATTTTCCCAAGCAATCAACATCCTTTCACAAGTGAATGATCACAGGTTAATCATTAACTTTTGAGGGGAGAAAGGGTAACTGGGGGGTGGGTGAGGGGGGTAGGGGTAATTGGAAAAAAAAAAACTACAGGTCCCATTACCCTACTAATATTAGAGACAGCACGGTGAAATACTTTCAGGGAAATCATCTGTATATGGCAATAAAATTAAACAAAAACTGGACAAATTAAAAAACAAACAAACCTTTTGGATAGGGTACAGTATTAAATAAAAGAGGTGTGGTTTCCGTTTACTATTCTGAGTTTTGACTAACTGAAAATGTTGATCTCTTATTATTTTTGGCAACCTCTTTTATGTCCAGAGTCAAGTCATGAATTTTAGGAATGCAGCAGGCAAGCTCCAATTGTGCATGAAATACTGTATCTAAGAGGATGAAAGTCCACCAGTGCCCTAATCCCCTGGGCAAGAAAGGTAAGTATAGAGCCCGGGTCTCAAAGCCAGAAATGACGGAGGAGTCACGGAGAATCACATTCCCGTCTTATCTGGCTCGACTTTGATTCACCTCACCTTGCTTTCATCACAGGAAGGGCAGTCCAAGGGCATTCCCCTCAGATCAAACAAAGCATTCAGAACCAGCAGAGGCAGACAAGTGAACTCTTCTCAGGGGGAAAGGAAGAAAGAGCCTGACATTTCATGAATGGATAAGCTGTAACGAAGCATTTTGGTCTGTGTCCTCACATAATATTTCAAAGAGCTGCTAGAATATGGGACTGCAACAGAAAGCGTTAACCACTGCAAGAGAGGCAGTTAATCGCAAAGTGAAACACCCACGTTTTTTAATAAGAATGTCAAATACACAAAGACCTGCAATTTCCTATTTCAAAGGAAAAATCTGCAAAAAGATTTCCTTAAAATCACAGATTTTGCAACCAGCAAATAACGGCCTGGCTTCAGTACCTCCAGCTATTCCTTAGGTGAGGATTACACAGTCAACATTTAAAAAAAAAAACTACAGGTCCCATTACCCTACTAATATTAGAGACAGCACGGTGAAATACTTTCAGGGAAATCATCTGTATATGGCAATAAAATTAAACAAAAACTGGACAAATTAAAAAACAAACAAACCTTTTGGATAGGGTACAGTATTAAATAAAAGAGGTGTGGTTTCCGTTTACTATTCTGAGTTTTGACTAACTGAAAATGTTGATCTCTTATTATTTTTGGCAACCTCTTTTATGTCCAGAGTCAAGTCATGAATTTTAGGAATGCAGCAGGCAAGCTCCAATTGTGCATGAAATACTGTATCTAAGAGGATGAAAGTCCACCAGTGCCCTAATCCCCTGGGCAAGAAAGGTAAGTATAGAGCCCGGGTCTCAAAGCCAGAAATGACGGAGGAGTCACGGAGAATCACATTCCCGTCTTATCTGGCTCGACTTTGATTCACCTCACCTTGCTTTCATCACAGGAAGGGCAGTCCAAGGGCATTCCCCTCAGATCAAACAAAGCATTCAGAACCAGCAGAGGCAGACAAGTGAACTCTTCTCAGGGGGAAAGGAAGAAAGAGCCTGACATTTCATGAATGGATAAGCTGTAACGAAGCATTTTGGTCTGTGTCCTCACATAATATTTCAAAGAGCTGCTAGAATATGGGACTGCAACAGAAAGCGTTAACCACTGCAAGAGAGGCAGTTAATCGCAAAGTGAAACACCCACGTTTTTTAATAAGAATGTCAAATACACAAAGACCTGCAATTTCCTATTTCAAAGGAAAAATCTGCAAAAAGATTTCCTTAAAATCACAGATTTTGCAACCAGCAAATAACGGCCTGGCTTCAGTACCTCCAGCTATTCCTTAGGTGAGGATTACACAGTCAACATTTAAAAAAAAAAAATCCAGTTAATTTTTCTTTTGAACACAACTTCTTTAGCTTTTTGAAGCATTTAACTAGTAACTTTCCAGCCAGTAACATTTAGCCAGTATAAGGCTTTCTACACACAGGAGTCTGTGACCATAACAGAAATCTGTTTTCCAGAAAGCCAACACACACTTGGTTACTTACGCTGTGAAGGCTTTAGGCTAACTTTTACCTGAGACTATTTTATTTGCTTCAAATTAGGTTAAGAAGTATTATTCTCTCGAATTAAAAAACACTGGCAGACTCTGGATTCTCTGACCCATTTGGCAGGTTGCTTGGTAACTTATCCAAGTCCATTTTGAAGCGGGCTTCCCAGGTGGCAAGAGTGGTAAAGAAACTGCCTGCCAATGCAGAGGCACAAGGGACGTGAGTTCGATCCCTGGGTTGGAAAGATTCCCAGGAGAAGGGCACGGCAACCCGCTCAGCATCCTTGCCTAGAGAAGCACATGGACAGAGGAGCCTGGCGGACTACGGTCCATAGGGTTGCCAATAGTTGGACACACTGAGGCAACTTAGCATGCACAGACGTCCATTTCAAAACACCCAGGCTGTGGGAACCTGCTGTAAGGAAGTCTTTTTCCCTTGATGAAAGAGAGTGCAATGTACCCCCCGCACCCCCCCCAAAAAAAAACTTACTAAAATAAATGAATCAACCTCAGATCCCTATTCTACCTTTGTTGATTCTCTGACTCACTTACGACAATCCCTGAAGCTAGAATTCAAATACATACAGGAAGGAAGCATTGGGAAATAGAGCCCCAAAGAGCTGTAATCAACCAACTGTTCCATTGAAACAGACAACTACTGTCTGGTTTAGAAAAATAATGGAATTTTTACTTCCAGATGATTAAAGATGCATCCATTCGGTACTGTCGCCTTTAGAACAAGTCCCCCACAATGCATAAGACATTGTGCACATAACTATTTGTGAATTTTCTCCACCTAAATTCTGAAGAAACCACACAGAGACTTTTTTCTCTGCATACTTCCTCCTATCTTTATCATTTCATTGGTAAATTAGCCTCTAAAAGGCACTCGTTATGATTTACCTGTAGGTATGCAACAGGAAGCTAACAAAAAGTAGACATTTGTGGATTTCCAAATGAGTATTCTTTTTTCCAAGGGCTCAATAAAATCACCTTGGCATATTTATATCAATGTAGTAACCTCATAACATCCAGGTCTAATCTGTTTAAATGCAGTACTCTGCCTCAATTACAAATCTAATGTTAATATTTTATTCTCAGATCGACTGCCTAAGTCATTATCTCAAAACTTTGGTTTTCTAAAAACCTATTCTTCACACAGTTCTCTTTGAACAGAACCCTGTGTCTTTTATCAGCGTCAAGAGCTGTTCCTAGGTACTTAATTTGAGTTAATAGCTGTCAAGGAATTGCTTGTTGCCTGATAAGAGAGCTTGGATAATCTGTTCTTATATCATCCCATGAATAAGTTAATTTGTTTTAATTCGATCCCTATGCTGCTGAGTATATATTAACTATGGATGTGTGTTACTGAATTAATTTACAAGGATCACTAAGGGAAGGAAGAGAGAAGAACTTGTATTCTTGGTTTTAACAGCAAAATCACAGTTTTTATTTGAAAAGCCTCACAACAGCTAACATTAGAAATTCATACTAAACATATGCTTTTATAGAGTAAACAGATCAAGTGAAATAAAAAGTAAAGTCTCATTTTAGACTTATTTCCCACCCCACCCGCCCCCAAAGGAACTTTAGCACTCAGCAGACATACATTAAAAAAAAAAAAAAAAA
>SJYX01024283.1:217729-240624 GCA_006410675.1 Oreotragus oreotragus | reverse complement strand
CGGGGGATGTTAACTGAATAGGACACTGCTAACCATCTATTTATAGAGACGAAAGGTGTGGAATCAGATGCCAAAATAAGCAAGAAAAGAAAAGCAGACAAAGAGCAAATGTTAGTTAACAAACTTTTTTCACCTAGATGCAGTCACTTAAATGAGAATATTTTTTGGTTTTTGCATATATTACTCTCTTTAGAGTCAGGGCACTGAATTTCTCCTTAATTTTACTATGCTTTAAAAATAGGTTTTGCTATAAGTAAACAGCATCCCTTTAACAGAAATAACCAAGAGATTTACAACTGACAACAAATGGCTTTGTAAGAGGCCAGTATATATGTGCTCAATCTACTGCAGAAAGCTGACAGTTTCAAAACCACTCTAGAAGTAATTACTTCTTTCAAGCTTTAGGAGATTCATCAATAATGATACTTGGAAATAAAAAAAAGGCTCTATCAATCTAAAAGTCTTTCAAGTGTTCAAATTTTTGCCAAATAACAGACAATAGAAATGGATATTCATCTCTTAGTACTTAAAACAAGAAATATTTTTCAGCCCAGAGAATTACACAGGGTATGCTACAGCCCAAAAAAACAACAATCCCTAAGGCAGGTGTCCTCACCTAGGAAGCCACAAAAGCAAGGATTTCTAATTCTAGGTGTTGATAACTCAATCTGACAAATGAAGTTGCTTCTGGAGAAGGCAAACTGTAACAAAAGGAATCGGCACCGCTACTGAAATTTTGCTGTGGCTGTAAACCTAATTCTTTTGCTTTAAATTATTTCAGAGATATGGAAAAAGCAGTATTCTAAGTGGAAGATCAGTTTCAACTATAGCACATATGACACCTTTCTATCCCAATTAGAATTTTCTCTCAATATTCCAGGTAGAACAAATTTAAAAGGTCCTTCCCAATCACAGTTACTTAGCTTATGTGTCTCCTTTATTATCTGGTAATAATCTATTTCAAGTTCAAACTGTTTTCATATACCAAGTGTCACTGTGTGCCTACTACATGCCAGGCACGTTTCTAGGCACCAGTAATAACAGCAAGACCAACAAAAGGCCCTGCCCTCATTAGCTACTGTGGTGGTAAGTGAAATAACAAAAGTAGATTTTCTTAAAAATATGCTAGAATAGCTCTAATATACACTTTATGTAAAACACACTATTTGAAAACTCAGGGGCTTTAAACCTTATATTCTGTAGATGCGTTTGCTTTTCTTTCTAAAACCAACAACATTGAGCTAATTAAAACCAAACATGGATACTATTCATGTTCATTCTTTTCTAATCAGTTTTCTTCTTATACATGAAGTCATCACTCTCTTAGGAAAGAATCCTTAAACTGTTTTAGTTCTATCCTTTAAAAGTAATGGATTTCCATTCAGATGTCTCCAACAGTGAACTAACTTGTTTTTTACATGGCAAACTCATCTTTTTTTTTTTTTTTCCATTTAAAAATGTAAACACCTTCAGCTGAGGAACAAATCAAAGAAGCACAACATCATGGAACAAACATTTACTGGCTTTATCAAAAGATGACCATCACCTAACAAGTATTTACTGATGACTAACTGTGTGCCAAGCACTGTGACAAGATAAATGAAGATGTTTGAGATAGCTTGATGTCACGTAGTTTTAAGTATAAACAAGCAAGTAAAACTGTTAATAAAAAGCCAAAAGCAGGGAGTTCCCCGGTGGTCTAGTGGTTAGGATTCAATGCTTTCAATGCCCTGGTCAAGGAACTAGTCTTGCAAGGTGTGACCAAGATTTAAACAAACAAAAAAAAAAGCTAAAAGCAAATGGATTTCAGAGAATCTTTTAACCAAGAATTTATGGTTGAACTGCTTTAAAATACTTTAAAAGTGAATTCAAATTAAAAGTTTTCCAAAACAGCTTTCAAGCTGTTTTTAACCAACAAAATGCTTTCAATTTGTGATAAAGAAAACATATTACTTCATGAACAATTCCAAAATCACTGTTAACAAAAACTGACAAAACATATTTACTGGAAGTGATAGGAGTATCATTACCTGTAAACCACAGGGCTTCCCTGGTGGCTCAGACAGTAAAGAATCTACCTGTTATGTGGGAGACCTGGGTTTGATCCCTGGGTTGGGAAGATTCTCTGGAGGAGGGCACGGCAACCCACTCCAGGACTCTTGTCTGGAGAATCCCCACACATGGATCAGAAAATGTTCCCACACAAACATTTATTTCATCTTTCACTGTAAAATTATTCAATGCTCCTTTTACAACAAACAGTAGCCTTAAAAACAGGCATTATTCACCAAATGTTTTTTTTTAATAAAAGACTACTTACAAAACTAAAATAGTTTATTAAATCCCTAACGCTCTGATTTTTAAGGCCATTTAAATAAAAATCCAGTATGTCAAGAAAGTGAAGTTCAATTATTAGAAGTCTACATTTTCTCACCCTGTTTTACTTTGATAAATAAAAGCATACTAGTAATTTGAGCTATGGAGGATTTCCACGGTAAGCTGGCTGTTGTGTATATACGTGTGTGTGCACACATCTGCATGTGTGTGTGTGCTCAGTCACGTCCAACTCTTTTGAGACCCCATCGGCTGCGGCCTGCCAGGCTCCTCTGTCCATGGAATTTTCGAGGCAAGAATAAGCTGGCAATACTAAATATCAAATCCTGGTCCAGAGGGTTGCTTATTTAAAGATGGACATATTGCTTATCATTTTACTACAATCGTTTGTCTAATCAACCTTAATGGGGAGACAGGAATATCTGAAGATAACAGGGTTGCAACAAACTACAGGTTATTACTTCACTTGCAAACAGACTTGGATAACAGATTCTCTTGAATCATTTTATGCACATGCACAAACATACAAAAAAGTGACTTCTATTTGTCCATTGTAAAGGTTTACCTCCTTCATTTATAAAGTAGAAATAAAACCCACTGCAGAAGCACATATTAGACTAAGTGCCATATACTGCACGCAGAGACACCTGCGGACTGTGGAGCATTATACAAATGCTGTATTCTCCACTGTCTCCATTGTTATCACGGCTCCTCCCATCTC
Organism: Oreotragus oreotragus; assembly: GCA_006410675.1. Lineage (NCBI taxonomy): Eukaryota > Metazoa > Chordata > Mammalia > Artiodactyla > Bovidae > Oreotragus > Oreotragus oreotragus. The sequence continues at coordinate 237,569 of SJYX01024283.1, read as the reverse complement.
TGGTCCTCCCTCCTGAGAACTTTTAAGGACTGGCCGCCCTGGAACCTCTAGGACAGAGGGATTTAGACCCAGGGTCCAAGGACACTGAGGGTCTTGAATACAGTTAGCCATTCATGAGCCCCTGGTTCGGTAAGAAAACTGCTGAATCTCTGATTAGAGAATACACAGCTTTCAACATGTTCTGAAAAGTTTTTGTGGCTCTGAAAACAAGCCTGTTTTGAAGATCTGGGCTCACGTATCCAGGAGGGTAGGGGAAGAAATGTCTTACACCGTTTTCATGAACACCATTATTACCTGGTACAATCAGTCTGTTTGCAGAACAAAGGCTATGCACACTGTGTCAGCCTCTGTGATTAAAAGCAGCAGAAAAATGAGTAAGACTGTGCTCTGTCCTTGAGTTCTGGGACACACATAGAAAAAAAAGCAAAAAACAAAAAACCCTAAGTCAGATACGTACAGAAAGAGGAATAAACGACCTGGTCTCGGGAAACACTCCTCAGGAGAGGCAACAGTGGCTTATTAGGCCAAGCCAAGAAATATTTCCTGAGTGCCTATGACATGAACCCAGTATAAAAGGTTTAGCATCCACCCTCACAAGGAGCTGACAACTAGGAAGAAAAGGACTGTAAATAAACAATTACACTAGAGTGAAACTCACAATAATGTGAAAAAAAAAGCCACATGCAAGAAAAGAATCAGCTCTATATGAAGGAGAAAGCTTTTAAGAAAGATTTATTAAGTAGAGTCAGAAAATAAGAGCCGATCAGGAGATCAGTCAGCGTGTTACTCGAACGAAGGGAGACAGGAAGCGGCGGGGTGCAGAGAGGTGAGCGGGCGTGGGGAAGGGAGGAGCCCCACGTGGCCGCAGCACAGGATGAGCCATAGTGATGAGGGAGCACCGGCAAAGGACACAGAAGGAGAGAGGTGAGTTCACTAGGGCATCGCTGGCTACGCTGGAGAGCCTGGACTTCATGTAATAGGGACTCGAAAGGTTTTCAGGAGGAATTCCTTGAGAGGTGGAAGCCCCTGGTCAAGAACCATCTCTGTATTACCCAGAATACCCTCAATGTGTCACACCTTTGTGATTGTTTAGTGGGTAAGTCACACCCGACTCTTTAAACCCACAGACTATATAGCCCGCCAGGCTCCTCTCTGTTCACGGGATTTCCCAGGCAAGAGTACTGGAGTGGCTTGCCACTTCCTTCTCCAGGGGATCTTCCTGACCCAGGGATCGGCCCGTGTCTCCTGCACTGGCAGGTGGATTATTTACCACGGAGTCACCTGGGAAGCCCTGTGTCACACCTTAAACCACATCAATTTCTATGACACTAGTTTAAAAAATATGTGTATAAATACTTTAAAATTCGATGAACAGAGTACATTCCCATCTATTTCTACTATGATGATGATCTAATGAGACAATAAGGAGTACGTCAAGGCTGTATATTGTCACCCTGCTTATTTAACTTATATGCAGAGTACGTTGTGAGAAATGTTGGGCTGGATGAAGCACAAGCTGGAATCAAGATTGCTGGGAGAAATATCAATAACCTCAGATTATGCAGATGACACCACCCTTATGGCAGAAAGTGAAGAACTAAAGAGCCGCATAATCAAAGTGAAAGCAGAGAGGGAAGAAGTTGTCTTAAAGCTCAACATTCAGACAACTAAGATCATGGTATCTGGCCCCATCACTTCATGGCAAATAGATGGGGAAATAGTGGAAACAGTGGCTGACTTTATTGTGGGGGGCTCCAAAATCACTGCAGATGGTGACTGCAGCCGTGAAATTAAAAGATGCTTACTCCTTGGAAGGAACGTTATGACCAACCTAGATCTCATATTCAAAAGCAGAGACATGACTTTGCCAACAAAGGTCCATCTAGTCAAGGCTATGGTTTTTCCAGTAGTCATGTATGGATATGAGAGCTGGACTATAAAGAAAGCTGAGTGCTGAAGAATTGATGCTTTTGAACTGTGGTGTTGGAGAAGACTCTTCAGAGTCCCTTGGACTGCAAGGAGATCCAACCAGTCCATTCGAAAGATCAGTCCTGAGTGTTCACTGGAAGGACTGATGTTGAAGCTGAAACTCCGATACTTTGGCCACCTGATGTAAAGGGCTGACTCATCTGAAAAGATCCTGATGCTGGGAAAGACTGAGGGCAGGAGGAGAAGGGGACGACAGAGGANATTCGAAAGATCAGTCCTGAGTGTTCACTGGAAGGACTGATGTTGAAGCTGAAACTCCGATACTTTGGCCACCTGATGTAAAGGGCTGACTCATCTGAAAAGATCCTGATGCTGGGAAAGACTGAGGGCAGGAGGAGAAGGGGACGACAGAGGATGAGATGGGTAGATGACATCACCAACTCGATGGACATGAGTTTGGGTAGACTCTGGGAGTTGGTGATGGACAGGGAGGCTTGGCGTGCTGCAGTCCATGGAGTCGCAAAGAGTTAGACATAACTGAGAGACTGAACCGAACTGAATGAGAAAATAAAATAAAGAGCTTAAAATAGGGCTACTACACAGTGGGGTTAAGTTAGTTCTAAGCTCAGTTATGCTGGACTCTTTGCAATCGCATGGACTGGAGCCCACCAGGCTCCTCTGTCCATGGGATTCTCCAGGCGAGAATACTGGAGTAGGTTGCCATGCCCCTCTCCAGGGGATCTTCCCGACCCAGGGATCGAACCTAGGTCTCCTGCATTGCAGGCAGATTCTTTACCATCTGTGCCACCAGGTAAAGCACTCAATGAATATTAACTACAACTACATGTCAATGGTGATAAAGACGAAGGAAATAAGAGTACAATATGGCTAAACTGGCTCAAATTAGAAAGAAGTCTTAAATCACAGAAATAGCTGGACAACTTTATCAAAAAAGAAAGAAAGAAAGAAAAGCAAAAATCAACTAGGCTAAAATTAAAAAGACCACATTTAGACTTTCTCCAGTATAAAATAAGTAGACACCTCTAAAGAATCTCTTTCAACAGATCAGTTTACTCAGCTACACGGAGGCCTAGTAATGAAACAGGTTAAATATGATAGCAGACATTCCGAGGGGGCATACATACTTCAATTCCCAAGGCGAGTTAATTGATAAGACTGGCCCTTGAAGTATATATGTGAATAGTTTCCTCCACTTTTATCACTGCTGTTAAACTGGATAACTGCCAACTCAACAAGTTCCGCATGTGCCCTTGAATAACAATCTTTCCAAGCCCATTTATTCTCAGTAACAAAGACATGAAAGGCTGCGCTTCGTGACATTGTGTCCTGTGTGGTGAGCATGCACTAGGTACACCAATACGTTTGGTTTTTTAAAAAACTAAATGCTACGAAGGCAGCTGCAAAGCAAAGCAGCACACAAAACACAAATAGATAATCAACAACTTGACAAACCCAGGCTTGTGAATGAAAATAATCCACGAAGTCAAAACAGCAGCAGCTAAATGGTTAAGAAAAAAAAAAAATCCAACACGAGCAAACAACTCGAGTTTCAAGATCTACTCAATTTTCAGAATTGGGCAAGGCAGGCAAAATGGAAAGCACAGCCTGGATGTGAATGGGGTATTAAATCTCTACACACACAGGCCACTCAAAGTATGAACACTCAGGTCTTCAACACGTTCAGAACATAAAGGTGGTTCCCTGCCAGGAGGGCTGGGGAGGGGGAGAACAGGTTCATTAGGGCATCGAGCCACACACGTCACACACTGGCTGAGGCCAGGGCACCGAAGAGGACCAGGCAACATGACAAGGACACAAGGAAGTCCATTCAGAGAGGAAGCATGGTTAAGCCAGCTCCGGCCGCTGTGTGGGTTAAGCTGGTTTTAAAGGTTAGCCAGGACCCTAACAGCCAGCTAAAACAATGTTTCCCTGAGAAGAGGCTTTGATTAAAGTCCAATACAGTTCAGGCAGGTGGGCAGGTGGCACTTTTATTAATGAGAAGGTCACAGTGTCACAACTGCAAACACAGGTGAGCTACCTGTCCACCGCCTCTAGACGGCAAAGCTCACTACCGTCTATATTCAGCGCAAGTCACCTGATACTAACCACTTCAGTGCAATAATCTTAAAGTGTTTAAATGCCACCACTTTGCAACACTAAAACTCTGTTCTACTGAAAGTGCCAGAGGTGCACATCATTCTGAGAATAAAATGAAGGAAGGAGAGTCTCTGAGTCAATATTCCTTTCAAGACCAAGCCTCAAATTTAGGACTGAAGCGAACAGCCCAGCCCACCTCCATTCAGCCCAGAATCCTACTCAACTGGTGGTTTTTATATGGGCTCCCTCCAGAGAATGCCATGGACAGAGGAGGCTAGTGGGCTATAGTCCATGGGGGTTGCAAAGAATTGGACATGACTGACCACAAATCGCGTGGCAAGACCAATCCTGAGGGACGGCAGTTCAGTGCAGAGTTGCTGAGCACACACTCTCCAGTTCTGCCACTTAGCTCTCAAGTGGTTCTGCATGTTCAGTCGCGTCCAACTCTTCGACCCCACGGACTGTAGATCACTAGGCTCCTCCACCCATGGGATTCTCCAGGCAAGAATACTGGAGTGGGTTGCCATTTCCCTCTGCAGGGGATCTTCCTGACCCAGGGACTGAACCTATGTCTCCTGTATCACAGACAGACACTTTACTAATGAGTCACCCAGGAAGTCTCAAGTGGTTTTAGGCAAGTTGTTTAACTTCTGAGTGTTTCCTCATAGGTAACATAGGGATAAGAGTAACTATCTGGTAGTTGTGAAAGTGAAAGTGAAGTCGTGTCCAACTCTTTGTGACCCCAAGGACTGCAGCCTACCAGGCTCCTCCGTCCATGGGATTTTCCAGGCAAGAATACTGGAGTGGGGTGCCACNTTTAACTTCTGAGTGTTTCCTCATAGGTAACATAGGGATAAGAGTAACTATCTGGTAGTTGTGAAAGTGAAAGTGAAGTCGTGTCCAACTCTTTGTGACCCCAAGGACTGCAGCCTACCAGGCTCCTCCGTCCATGGGATTTTCCAGGCAAGAATACTGGAGTGGGGTGCCACTGCCTTCTCCAAGGGATCTTCCCCACCCAGGGATCGAACCTGGGTCTCCCACATTGTAGGCAGACGCTTTTACCAGCTGAGCCACCAGGGAAGTCTAAGTTGTGAGTCACAGTTGTGAGTTGTAGTCGTGAGGATTAAACACGTTAACACACACAGAGGGCTTCCATCACTGGCGGTGACACTCAGTATCTGTGGTTCATTATTACCACAGCGCCCACCGTCACTACCGTCATCATCACCAAAGGCTTGAGGCCGGAGAGCACCCTGCACGTGGTTCCAGCCCATCCCCTCCAGGTTCTGGCCCTCACACGCCACGCAGGACTGAATCTCCACCGCACGCCTTTACCACATGCTGCTCAACAACCCGAGAACAGCCGGAACCACAGGGCAACAGGGTGTTATATCCCGCTCCCACCTCCAACCACTGTCCCTCGGCATCTACACCATCAACTTTATACAAATAGTTATACAAATAACTAAAGGAAAGATTTCACTTTCATGCACTGGAGAAGGAAATGGCGACTCACTCCAGTGCTCTTGCCTAAAGAATCCCAGGGAGGGGGAGCCTGGTGGGCTGCCGTCTATGGGGTCGCACAGAGTCGGACACAACTGGAGTAACTTAGCAGCAGCAGCAGCAGCAGCAGCCTTCTATCTCAGAGAAGGCAATGGCACGCCACTCCAGTACTCTTGCCTGGAGAATCCCAGGGAAGGGGAGCCTGGTGGGCTGCCATCTCTGGGGTCGCACAGAGTCGGACACGACTGAAGCCGACTTACCAGCAGCAGCAGCAGCAGCAGCANCGTGGTTCCAGCCCATCCCCTCCAGGTTCTGGCCCTCACACGCCACGCAGGACTGAATCTCCACCGCACGCCTTTACCACGTGCTGCTCAACAACCCGAGAACAGCCGGAACCACAGGGCAACAGGGTGTTATATCCCGCTCCCACCTCCAACCACTGTCCCTCGGCATCTACACCATCAACTTTATACAAATAGTTATACAAATAACTAAAGGAAAGATTTCACTTTCATGCACTGGAGAAGGAAATGGCGACTCACTCCAGTGCTCTTGCCTAAAGAATCCCAGGGAGGGGGAGCCTGGTGGGCTGCCGTCTATGGGGTCGCACAGAGTCGGACACAACTGGAGTAACTTAGCAGCAGCAGCAGCAGCAGCAGCCTTCTATCTCAGAGAAGGCAATGGCACGCCACTCCAGTACTCTTGCCTGGAGAATCCCAGGGAAGGGGAGCCTGGTGGGCTGCCATCTCTGGGGTCGCACAGAGTCGGACACGACTGAAGCCGACTTACCAGCAGCAGCAGCAGCAGCAGCAAAGGAAAGTTGAGCCCCCGTTTCCTAGCATGGAAAGACACATTACCGTATATAAAATACAAAGCCAATGGGAATTTACTGTATGACTCAGGGAACTCAACCTGGGGCTCTGTAACAACCTAGAGGGGTGGGATGGGGAGGGAGGTGGGAGGGGTGTTCAAGAGGGAGGGGACATATGTGTGCCTATGGCTGATTCAGGCTGATGTAGGGCAGAAATCAACACAGTACTGTAAAGCAATTATCCTTCAATTAAAAATAAATAAATTTAATTTTTTTTTAAAGTGAAAAAAAAAAACAACCCACAAACCAAAACAGAGTTCCCTTTGGATTTCTGCCCTGCTGAGACACTTCAGTCATGTCCGACTCTGTGCGACCCCATAGACGGCAGCCCACCAGGCTCCCCCATCCCTGGGATTCTCCAGGCAAGAACACTAGAGTGGGTTGCCATTTCCTTCTCCAATGCATGAAAGTGAAAGTGAAGTCGCTCAGTCATGCCCGACTCTTAGTGACCTCATGGACTGCAACCTACCAGGCTCCTCCGTCCATGGGATTTTCCAGGCAAGAGAACTGGAGTGGGGTGCCACTGCCTTCTCCGTTTGGATTTTTAATGAGATCCTATTTTCACCTTAAAACCCTCCTGGCTCACCAGAGGATCCCCGCCCCAGCAGAAAGGACCACCATGCCCTCCATCCTCTGACTCAAGAGTCACAGATTCTTTACTCCCAACCAGAGCAACGGCACATACAGGATCATAATGTGGTTTCTTTCTGCCAAATTTTCTGTCTCACTGGGGCCATGAAACCAGTTTCCTTTCTCCTCAGCTTTCTGAGGAGGAGAATAAACAACAGGACAGAAAGCAGCTGCGGCCACTCAAGGGAGGAGATGGCGACACAAAAGCCCTTTCACCAGCACATTTCTTCACTCCCTTGCAGCCTCCCACCAGTCCCTATTTTAGTTCCTGCTGCCAGAAATTCTAGACCCAGTTCCAAGCCGGGTAACTGGTCCCACCCCAGGAGATCACACTTCTAGGAACTGCCCGGCCCCCAGCCACTCTTACAGGCTTTTCAGTCCTCAGGCTTGAGCCCATTGATAGCCTCCTCTACAGGCCACCATCTGTCCTGTAGGAAAAATCATGGGTCCCTGGCTGTATGCAGAATATCCTACTTTTAAATTGGGAAAAGGTCTTTTTGAAACTTGAGCGAATAATTAAAATCATAATGAAAACACTCAAGAGCTCTGCCAAACAAGACCGAATCCCCAGAGGCATTCTCCCTCCACATTGAAGTCAGCAATAAGGTGAGACTGGACTGGAATTCCCTTCTGTTTCCACCACGCTAACTCGTTGCTCCTTCGTCCCCTACACCAGTCTCCAGACCTAGGAATGGTGCAGTACTGCAATGACACTGTAGCTGGGTTCTCTCAAGAAAGACATAGTCCTTACTCTCCCTCCCGTCATTCATGAACCATGATTTATCCTGTTGCAGCAGCTGTTCCACGTTAATTCATTCCAAGTCTTTTCATTGGAATGTAAATTTCAATCCTGAAAGCACAATTGGTATTCTAAGAGTAATACAGCCCTAAGAAGTTCAGAAATTTGCTTTTATCTTAGTGAAAAACACGGTCTCCCCAAATACATCGGTCTCCCCAGATACGTCGAGTCAGAAGGGGAAAACACTCTTACGGGGTTGCATTACAGTAACAGCCCAACTGAGGCACTCCAGACAGAAGGGAAAACACACACAGAAGGCGTTCACTACAATACAGACAAGGGTGGAGCAGGGCTCAACTAAACCCTGCTTCAATATGAGGTCCTATTAACAATTTTAAAAGTAAACCTTTTGGCCAAGCCTCTCGCTAGTTTTAAAAAGTATACCCTTTTTAAAAATGAGCAAAGATCTGCAACCTTTTATTGGTGCTCAAGTAATAATTAACTCAGTTTGGTCCTCACCAGCCAAGAATACTAGGCTGAATTATCCACAAATCTCCAGGAGGAAGCCCTACGATTCTACTCTGCTCAACTCGGAAGCTTCTGACAAAGCAAACAGGAATGTACTGAAAGTGAGAATGGGGTGAATGCTAAGAAGTAGAAAGTCGGGCCGGAGAAGGCGATGGCACTCCACTCCAGTACTCTTGCCTGGAAAATCCCATGGACGGGGGAGCCTGGTGGGCTGCAGTCCATGGGGTCGCTAACAGTCGGAGAGACTGAGCAATTTCACTTTCACTTTTCACTTTCATGCATTGGAGAAGGAAATGGCAACCCACTCCAGTGTTCTTGCCAGGAGAATCCCAGGGACGGGGGAGCCTGGTGGGCTGCTGTCTATGGGGTCGCACAGAGTCGGACATGACTGAAGCGACCACAGCAGCAGCTGCAGCAGCAAAAAGTCGGGCAAATAAGAACCGAAATGTGAAATTACATGTTTCCAAGATACCTACTCCTCTAACATTTCTGTTAAAGCTGCTTTACAATCCTCACTGCAGATTTTAAGGAGACAAAAGGCGGAGAGAATCTTTATAGAGTACTGGAGATTGATCTCTAATGGCAGACTTTCCAAATAATGTTCTGCCCAACACTCAACCCTTCCAAACCATAATCATGTGGGCTTGGATTTGTCAGAATGGTTCACTAACACCCAGAAGCCTCTCCAGGAAAAAGCATATGACACAGTGAGAGATTAACTGATGAGTCAAATGACTGTCACCCCTACACTGCAAGTATGTGTTACCTCCCTGCAAAGCCAATTAGCAAAATATGCACGACACCCAGAGTTGACAGGGCTGTTCACTCAAATAACATATTTTCTGTAGTCCATAGCATTTCCATTTCCAAAAAAAAAAAAACTTCTCAGGGGATACTGCAAGTTTAAGCAGGGTGTTTTTTTTTTTTTTTTAAGGGAAAAGGGAGGATCTTAAAAATAGTAAGAACTAAATTCAGACAGCTGAATATGTTCTCTGTTCTACGAGAAGCATACAAACGATATCCCTATGTAACAATGCTGACCTAGGTAAAACACCACAAAAACTCGGTTTTATTATATTCAGCCAACAATCTAGTTTAAAGTTAAGTCAAAGGCAAGAAGCAAAGAGACAATGAGGCAGGCAGGTTCATGGTCTTCACAGTCACAGTAGCTCTGAACAGGCCCACGGCCATCAGCCCTGTATGAAAGGCATCACTAGAGAAGGTGAGAGCTCAGCAGAAGTGGGCAAGCAGCAGAGACTTAAGTTCCCTTTGTCTGACTCTTCAGGACCCCATGGACTGAAGCCTGCCAGGCTCCTCGGTCCATGGGATTCTCCAGGCAAGAATACTGGAGTGGGTTGCCATTTCCTTCTCCAGGGGATCATCCCAAGTCAGGGACTGAACCTGGATTTCCTGCATTGCAGGCAGATTCTTTAGTCACCAGGGAAGCCCACACTGACCTTCTAGAAAGATGCTAATGACTTGACCTCGGCCAGGCCAACCCCAACTCATGCTAGAGTTTGCCTGCCTTGTTCCAGGGGGTACCCATTGGTGTTTCAGAATCGCCCCTACTTTTCCTCATCTGCCAGGCACCTCCCCACCACTCCCAACCTGCCCTCAAAATCAGTGAGACAAAACCTAAACAAAAAAGTGGCATGTCTAATTTAGGATTTCTATCGTACAAACATATTGACTTTTCATGAAGGAATTCGACACCGTGACAACAGATGGGGATCTTGCTGGGGATCTCTGTAAAAAAAAAAAATTGGGCTGATAATACTACTGCCAAAAAGAAAATATCTTGCAAGGTATACCAGGGCAATGTGTAAAAACTATTACATCACCTTTGCTGCTGCTGCTGCTAAGTCACTTCAGTCGTGTCCGACTCTGTGTGACCCCATAGACGGCAGCCCACCAGGCTCCCCCATCCCTGGGATTCTCCAGGCAAGAATACTGGAGTGGGTTGCCATTTCCTTCTCCAATGCATGAAAGAGAAAAGTGAAAGTGAAGTCGCTCAGTCTGTCCGACTGTTAGCAACCCCATGGACTGCAGCCCACCAGGCTACTCTGTCCATTGGATTTTCCAGGCAAGAGTACTGGGGTGGGGTGCCATTGCCTTCCCCGACATCACCTTTATGCAACTTCAAAAAGCATATAAACGTAAATCTGCTGTATTTTCCTCTGTAACGGGAGGACTATAGAAGAGATGACCTAGAAATTTCCAATTTTTCTCTCACCTTTAAATCTCAGTCTTTGTACCAATGCATAATAGTTGATCATACACTTTCCTAACCCAATGCCCATAAGCCCAACCCATGCCCGGCCTCTCACTAAATTACCACCTGGGAAGTCTGGCACTTCCATTCAGCTTGAAAATGACTAAAATTATTTCAGAATGCTGCCCTGTTCAACCGGTTGGCTGCACACCTTCTCCCCTATCCACCCACCCCCGATGGTAAGAATATTCCAGTCTCTTCAATTTATAGACCAAAAATGCTAGTTTCTAAATAGGTCTTTAAAAAGCAACAATAGAAATACTCTTCTCAACTTGAAAGAAAAAAACCCAAAAGGCAGTGCTCACATAATTTAAGACATAAAGGAAATGTAAATTAAGATTTTGTTTCTATTTTCCGTCTTTCAACTATGACAGTTCTCTTTCAAGGCGTTCAAAGCCCACCTTGGAAAAGAAAAAAATAAGTAGGAAAAATTGTCCTTATGAAATTCATAAAAACACTTCATACTTTCAGCTTCAGTTACTAAATTCTGGGTATTTTTCTATGTTGCCATTGTACCTGAAAACTAATTCATATCAGAGAGTACGATAAGGGAAAAGATCCATTCCACTCCAGGTGGGTGATTTCTAACTGCTGTTGGCAACGCTATTTTCTCTTGAATTAAACCATTACAGATCTTTTAGATGCGTGGCATGTAGTCTGCAGATCTATACCACATACTGCTGCTGCTAAGTCGCTTCAGTCGTGTCCGACCCCGCTGCTGCTGCTAAGTCAGTTCAGTCGTGTCCGACTCTATGCGACCCCAAAGACAGCAGCCCACCAGGCTCCCCCGTCCCTGGGATTCTCCAGGCAAGAACACTGGAGTGGGTTGCCATTTCCTTTTCCAACGCATGAAAATGAAAAGTGAAAGTGAAGTCACTCAGTTGTGTCCGACTCTTAGCAACCCCATGGACTGCAGCCTCCCAGGCTCTTTCATCCATGGGATTTTCCAGGCAAGAGTACTGGAGTGGGGTGCCATTGCCTTCTCCAATACCACACACTATAGGTATGTAATTCACTAGAGAAAGAATCCTCTGAATAAACAAAAACACATTAAAAATTGTGTGTCCTCTGAAATCACTTATTTCTAGGACGATAATTACATTTTTCATGTGCTGTACACCTACCAGACATGGAACCACATACTGGGGCGGGTACTGACTGAAGAACTTATTTGTGGTTTTACTGAATAAAAACTTGAAGATTTAAAACAATAAGAAAAAAATATGCCTTTTAGAATGGACATGTTCGTAAAGGAAATAGCAGTGAGATTAATAAACAAACCGACCTCCATCTGTGGCTGATGACTGCTGGACTTAGCCAGTTTCCCTTTATTTCCCCTAGCAGTTTCAGACGGGGAAGGCAATGGCACCCCACCCCAGTACTCTTGCCTGGAAAATCCAATGGATGGAGTAGCCTGGTGGGCTGCAGTCCATGGGATCGCTAACAGTCGGACAGACTGAGCGACTTCACTTTCACTTTTCTCTTTCATGCATTGGAGAAGGAAATGGCAACCCACTCCAGTATTCTTGCCTGGAGAATCCCAGGGACGGGGGAGCCTGGTGGGCTGCCGTCTATGGGGTCACACAGAGTCAGACACGACTGAAGTGACTTAGCAGCAGCAGCAGCAGCAGTTTCAGAAGGCAGGACATTCAAAACAAAAATAACCTTTAATTTACTCATTCAATCTTTTACCATGTAATAAGCAGCTTCTATCAGGCAATATCTGGTGGGTGCTGAGGATAGAAAATATATGCGCTAAAAGCCTGTCCTTAAAGGTAGTTTTGTTATGAACTGTGTCTCCCAAGATTCATGTGTCCAAGTTCTAAATCCCCAGTCCCTCAAAACACGACTGTCCTTGGAGATAGGGCCCCAAATGAGATAAACGAGTTAAAACGAAGTTAAAATGAGGGGGCGGTCCCTCATACAAAGAGATGAGGACACAGACATAAACAGAGGGGATCATGAGATGTCACGGTGGAAGATGGGTCAACTACAAGCCGAGGAGAGAGGGCTCGGGAGAAACCGACTCTGCCAACACCTTGATCTTTGGCTTGGCAGCCTCCGCAATTGTGAAAAAAATAAATTTCTGTTGTTTAAGCACCATGTCTGTGGCAGACCTTTGTTATGGCTGCCCCAGCAAACTAATAACACGGTTCACGCGCCAGCAGGGGAGACTGACATATAACTATAAAATCCATGAAAAGCAGTTAAATTAGAGGTATGTACAAAATGCAAAATAATCAATATATACTCTAGCATAAATGACTGTCCTGGATGTTGTTTTCAGGGCCTCATTCCAGGAGGAAGGATGTATAACAGAGCATTGCTACTACTTCCAAAAGGCATTAAACAACAGACGCTAACACGTTATTTCACTTTATCCCCACAAAAATCTTTTCAGTAAATTGGAGTGCCCCCATCTTATAGGTGGAGGAAGTCAATTTTAAGAGGATAATCAATTTGTCCAAGACCATCAAATTAATAGCTGAGACAGCCACGATCCAAAGCCAGGTCCCTCCAACTCAACCTTCTAGAGCCTACATCTGCCCTTCAAACAAAACCTAGAGAACGTACACGGTCTTCTCTCTGTAGGCTCCCTTATTTGCAGGTGTGCACTAACGTCTGAATAGCATGCTTGGTAGCAGAGGGGTCGCCTATGTCTGCACCTGCACCAGCTGGAAAAACTTTGGAAGGGCCTCTCAAGAGCTACAGAAAAATCACAATGAAGCTTTTGACAAAATACAAAACAAACCTGGAGATCAGGATCAGGGATCATGATTTGAATTCAGGCTCCTCTGGATTCCATACTATACAAAGACACAGGCAACAGGACAAAAAGCATGGATGTGCATTGCGCCCTAGGGGCCAAAGGGGAACTGGGAAGGAGTCAACACAGGGGACATTTACTTTAGAAAGAAATGAGAGGGAAGAGCAAGCCAGCGTCAAGAGAACACACGCACCTGTTTCTTCATCTATTCTGAAAACACCAACACCAGAGCCATCTCGAATGGAGTAGTGGATCTCCCCATCCCGTCCCATGTCCTCGTCACGAGCGGACACCTTCATGACCGAAGAACCAACCGGGGCGTTTTCTTTCACCGCACCCTTTTCCACAAAGCTGGGAAACACCGGAGGATGGAGGTTCTCATTCACGTCAATGACCTCAACTTCAACGTAGCAAGTGGAAGACAGAGAAACAGGCTTCCCTTTGTCTTTGGCCCTCACCGTGAGGTTATATACCTGCTTCTTCTCAAAGTCCAACTGCTCTATGATTCTCACGGCTCCGCTGAGCTTATCCACATCAAAGTTTCCTTCCCCGTGGTCCAGGAGACTGTACCTCACTTGACTAGACTGACCCGAATCAGGGTCGTGGGCCTCTAACCACATGATTACGGTCCCCTCCGGAAGGTCCTCTCGCACTTTCACGCGGTAATTAGGGGGAATAAACTTGGGCGGGTTGTCGTTCACATCCTCTAACGACACTTTGAGAACCACGGTGGAGAGCAGCTGGGGTTCTTCCCGAGCCTCATCCCTCGCTTCCACCTTTAAGTAATGCACGTGCTGCTCCTCACGGTCCAAGGGGCTCAGGATTCTAACCACGCCAGTCATGCTGTCGATTGAGAACTTGTCTGTGTCCGTGAGAATAGAGTACCTCACGTGTCCGTTTGGCCCCAGGTCTTTATCTGTGGCTTCCACCTGGATGATTTCACTATTTATCTCTTTGTCTTCACTCACTTCAACAAAGTAGCTCTCCTGTAAAAATTCAGGTGGATTATCGTTGGCGTCCAGGACGCGGATCTCCAGCAGATGCCACGCCGCCCTCTGTGGCAGGCCCAGGTCAGACACTGTGACGTTCAGGGTGTACCTGTCTGTTGTCTCACGGTCAAGGGGAGACAGGATTTTGAGCATCCCCGTTTCCATGTCCATAATGAAGCAGCTGTCTTCATTTCCTCCGGAAATGGCGTAGACCAGCTTCCCGTTGAAGCCAGTGTCGAGATCAGTAGCGTTCATGACAAGCAGGCTGGAACCCACAGGCTGGTTTTCCTTGACCTGGATGCCAGCTGGAAGAGTACTTCTGAACTGGGGCACGTGAGCATTGACAGAGTGGGAATCAAAGAAGATGTCCTCGACCTCTCCCTGGCTGTGCAGCTTGTTTGCCTGCAGGAGTTTCTCTGCCAACATTTTGGCCACGCCCGTCTCCTCACACTGCAAGCTGACTGGCTTGCGAAGGGCAGCCACAGTCATGTTGATGTACAACGGGGTGGCAAAATTCTCTCCATCTGTAGCCGTGATTCTCAGGCTGTGAAATGACGTCTTGGCCCCTAAGCCATCCATCAGAGACTGCTTTAATGACAGTACCCCAGAGTTGGGGTTCAAGCTGAACAAGTCCAGTTCATTTCCGGCCTCGATCTGGTATTGCACCAACTGAAGTTCATCGGCATCGATAGCAGAGACAGTAGTTATCTGCTCCCCGACGCCCAGATCCCTGGGAATCGTTCCTTCACAATTTATCTTCTCGAACAGGGGTGTGTTGTCATTCAAGTTATTGAGAGTAAGGGTGGCAAGGATCTCAACCTCCCGGCGGTAGGGCGAGCCCCAGTCTGATGCCCGAATCCTCAGAGTGTAAACCCGTGGCATCAGCTCATAGTCCAAGTTTTCTGAAGTACTCACGGCGCCTGTGAAATGGTTAATGACGAACGGCACGTGATTTAAGTTCGCAATGCTGTAGGTCACGTACCCGTTCTCACCCTCATCAGGGTCTACAGCACTCACACTCATGACCGTGGTACCAACGGGCACGTTCTCGTCAAAAGATGCTTTGTAGGCTGTCTGGGTAAATTCTGGAGGGTGACTGTTGGCACTCAAGACTTTCACCAAGACCCTGGTCGAGGCTTTTCTGTCGCTGGTTGTGACTTCGAGTTCAAAATGGGATGCCTGCTGTCTTTTCAGGGGCTCTAAGATGGAAATGAGGCCAGTGTTGTGATTCAGACTGAATTTAGCTTTTCCAGGTGTGCTTTTAAAAACATACTTCAAATGAGGATAGCTAGGCGTGGCTTTTACCATAACCACGGGTGTGTGGGGAGGAGCGAATTCGCTGATTTCTGCCCTGTAAACCTCCTTCTCAAACCTGACCGGCCCCGCTTTGAACCGCGGCGAAATCACATGGATCACTTTCACGGAAGAGAACTGGGGAGGAGTTCCTTTGTCTTTCGCCTGGAGCGTCAGGTTGTAGCCGAAAGGATGACTGTCCCAGTCGATGGCGCCGACGGCTTTGAGCTTGTATTCCCTGCTCCCGGGAGAGGACCTCACTGTTCTGAACTGCTGAAGGAGGTCTCCCGCCACGATGCTTAAAGAAGCAACCTCCCCGTTGGCGCCCTGATCGCAGTCGTCCACTGTCACGATGGCGTACGTGGGGTCCCTGTCCAGTTCGGACGGTGACGAGGTCACGGCTGTTATCACGGGGGCACATGCGTTGGCCTGCTCTACGTGAACCGTGAGCTTCGCCATGCTGCTGATGCCGCTGCTACCGTACAACTTCATGCCGCGGTCCACGGCGAGAATCTCCATCTCGTAGACACTGGTCTCTGTGTAGTCAAGTCTGCCCGTTAAAACGACGGTGCCGCTGGTGGGGTGGATGGCAAACATGTCTGTTCGGTCTTTGAAACTGTAGTAAAATTCTCCATTGGTGCCGATGTCTGCATCCGTGGCGCTGACTCTCGCGATACTGGTCCTCATGGCTGTGTTTTCAGGTAGAGACACGCTGTACGAGGTCGGGGAGAAGAGGGGTCTCAGGTCATTCGTATCCAGCACCTGCACCCTGACCTTTGTTCGTGCTTCAGCGTTAGTATTTTTTTCCACTGCTTTGACAATCAACGTGTAGTGGTCTTTCACTTCTCTGTTAAGAATAGCTGTATTTCCTCCTTTGGTCCTTATTCTCAGAAAGCAGAAGTCTCCAAGAACGTACTCTTCGGCTTTGAATAGGTTTTCGTTGTCTCCTGAGATGATTTTGTACCTTAACTCCCACAGCGGACTTGTCATGTGAATACCCATCTTTACGGGATGCCCCACGTAGGTCTTTGCTGCAGAGTTTTCATGCACTGTGACGTTGTACTGGAAATGTGTGAACTGCAAGGGCGTCTGTTCCGGCGTTCCGCTTCCATCACCATCTCCGAAATGCTGGAGGAGGGGCAGCAGCAGCAGAAGCGAGGCCAAGTGCCTCCCCATCGCTTAACTGTCAGGCACCTACAAGCCAAGCACATGAGAAACATTACTTCAGGGAAATGAACAAAAAGTGAGCATTTTTTTCTTGAGGCTTGTTTCAGACCTCACATTTTAATACAGCATTCGCCATCTACACAGAATATGAGTAAGTCCAATGGTTTTCCAATAGAAGTATCAACACTGCCAATATTTCTAGAATTACTAAGGTCAAGAACAATTTTCAGTTTATTGACTCCAATGATCTTCATGACCACCTGCCAGCTGTAACAACAAAATTTATTCCTGCACTTCAATCTTGAAGGCAAGTATACTGCTGCTGCTGCTGTTGCTGCTAAGTTACTTCAGTCGTGTCCAACTCTGCTATCCCACAGACAGCAGCCCAACAGGCTCCTCCGTCCCTGGGCTTCTCCAGGCAAGAATACTGGAGTGGGTTGCCATTTCCTTCTCCAATGCATGCATGCATGCTAAGTCGCTTTCGTCATGTCTGACTCTGTGCGACCCCATAGATGGCAGCCCACCAGGCTCCTCTGTCCACAGGATTCTCCAGGCAAGAATATTGAAGTGGGCTGCCATTTCCTTCTCTGGAAGGCAACTATAACTGACTGCTAAAAAGGTACACAAAGGTCCATCTAGTCAAGGCTATGATTTTTCCAGTAGTCATGTACGAATGTGAGCGTTGGACTATAAGGAAAGCTGAGTGCTGACGAACTGATGCTTTTGAACTGTGGTGCTGGAGAAGACTCTTGAGAGCCCCTTGGACTGCAAGGAGATCCCACCAGTCCATCCTAAAGGAAATCAGTCCTGAACATTCATTGGAAGGACTGATGCTGAAGCTGAAACTCCAGTACTTTGGCCACCTGATGCAAGGAACTGACTCATTTGAAAAGACCCTGATGCTGGGAAAGATTGAAAGAGGGAGGAGAAGGGGAAGACAGATGATGAGAAGGTTGGATGGCATCACCAACTCAATGGATGTGAGTCTGAGTAAACTCCTAGAGTTGGTGGTAGACAGGGAGGCCTGGCATGCTGCAGTCCATGGGGTTGCAAAGAGTCAGACACAACTGAGCGACTGAACTGAACTGAAAAAGGTACACAGTGAAGACTGTTTCCATTTGGTGCAGGTGTGTGCATGCTCAGTCATGTCCAACTCGTGACCCTGCGGACTGGGGCCCACCAGTCTCTGTCCATGGGATTTCCCAGGCAAGGATACTGGAATGGGTTGCGATTTCCTTCCCCAAGGGATCTTCCCCACCCATACGTCTCCTGTGTCTCCCGAGCTAGCAGGCAGAATTCTTTACCACTAGTCTTTGTTTACATTTACTTACATCAAGTGAAAAGCGAAAGTGTTAGTTGCTCAGTTATGGCTGACTCTTTGTGACTCCATGGACTGTAGCCCACCAGGCTCCTCTGTCCATGGTATTTCCTAGGCAAGAATACTGGAGTGGGTTGTCATTCCCTTTTCCAGAGGATCTTCTTGACCCAGGGATTGAACCCAAGTCTCCCGCATTGCAGGCAGATTCTTTACTATCTGAGCCACCAGGGAAGCCTACATTTCCTTATATACAGTAAATTAAGTGCTCAAAACCTCATGAACTTAACACTATTACAGTTTGGGCAACTAAATCAGAACACCCAAAAAAACTCTCAATGGTGGTTTTATATAACCTCCCATAATGACTTCTTACAATCTCATTTCAAACTTTATCCTGAAATTATATTTCTTTATAAGAATGCTTAAGTTCACTCCCTACATAATACAAGAGTTTAGCATCTCATTTGGCACTAGACAACTATTTATGGTATTAAAATAATTATATCATCAAGTTTAATACTGAGGTCATTTCTGAACCAACAAACTGAGCCAAAAAAAAAAGTCTGTTCAGAAAGAGAAGACCAAGAGCTTGATGTCCAACAGGAGGTGCCCTCCCTCAACCAGGGACGCGGATCTTGGCATCAGCACTGGGGTGTCATGACTGCTACCCACAGCCAGTGCTCAGAGGGCCCACTGTCTTCAGGGCTCTGAATAACCTGTCCCCTGAACACAAAACACAAACACGTGGAAAACTAAATCATCTAAGCAATCACAGGCAGAGGGGCCAGATCAGCAAGGCAGCAGGCACTGCAGAGGGTCCAAGGGTGAAGCGGGAGGAAAGAGGACAGTTGAGAGAGGGGTGCCCTGAACCAGTGGGAAGGCAGCCAAGACCACTGGGCTGGAGCCTGGCTGGGAAGCAGGACAACTACCTTCAGACCAACTGTTTCCCTAGGGGCCGACATCATTCACCTGGTAAATCAAGGCAGCTTCACAACAGGACAGGATTGTGGCCCTGAAAAGGACCTCTCCAATGAACACCTGGGAAATGGGACTGCTCCCCGAGCTGAGAGAAACAGCAGGCTGGAGGGCTGGCCAAACAGCCAGGGGAGAATTAGCACGGCAACTTAGATTCAGAGAAGCTTAACTCAGCGACCGCCAACTTTGCCCCATGAGTCATTTCATTAGGGGAAAAAAAGGAAAAAGCTGTTATGCTGAAAGCAATTAGACGCTTAACTGATACTGAATCACGATGAAGGTGGGCGGCCTAACTTGTTCTTTAGTTTTCACCAGATCAAGTCAGGAAAGCAGACAGATTTTTGGCCTCTAGAACAACTGGTATTTAAACAAAATAAGGCAATCTTTTCCCAAAACTCTCTCTTAATTTGGTCCACAGATCTAATACTCAAGCATCTAGACTCAGGTATCTAATACTCAGGTATCAAGAACCCAACAGTAGACAGACTGCTGTGCTGCGCTGAGTTGCTCAGCCGTGTCCCACTCTGCGACCTCATGGACTGTGCTCCTCTCTCCATGGGATTCTCCAGGCAAGATTACTGGAGTGGGCTGCCATGCCCTCCTCCAGGGGATCTTCCCAACCCAGGAATCGAACCCAGGTCTCCCGCATTACAGGCAGATTCTTCACCATCTGAGCCACCAGGGAAGCCCATGAATATTGGAATGGATGGCCGATCCCTCCTCCAGGGGATCTTGCAGACC
>SJYX01024283.1:160782-213282 GCA_006410675.1 Oreotragus oreotragus | reverse complement strand
TTCTTGAGAGAAGGACACCTGATTGCTCACCACTGTTTACTGTATCTGGCTCAGTGTTTGGCAGAGGAGATCCACAGTTGTTCAGGTTCATCAGTGGACAGATGGACAAGGATAGTGGATGGAAAACAGAAGGCAGGACCGAAGGGAGGCTGCTGGCAGGGGGATAAGGAGGAATAACATGGGAAATTAACTCTTCCATCACTGTAAACCTAACAGAAAATCCAGGCACAACCACTAGGCCAGTAACAGTACTACAGACAGGTGCCCTGAAGAAGGCTCTAATTTCCAGCAGCTCAGAAAGGGGTCACCATCTCCCTCAAAATGCTTCCAAAGTGGCTATGGGCAACACCAGATCAGTGAGCTTATTATGAAGTATTACGCTTGAACATTATATGAAGATAAGAATTAAATAAATAATTACTGGTTTTCCTAAGTGGTCTGTAGAAGACATTTAATTATAGACTTATCTCCACATATATAATAAACTTTTCGAGGTAAGCCAGAATTTGGGCAATATAATTAAATCTCAGACTTAAAGATGATTTTTGAAACTTATATGCTGTGAAATAGATTCTTCATTTAATTCAACAGATTCTTCAAAGAAAAAGTTGCTTTCAGACATGAGAAGAGGAAAAAACAGCAACTTACTGATGTCAGTGAAATGAATCATCTGCATCGCTCACTTCAAACACTCCTTACCAGCGCCTAAGGACAAACTAACACTTGCAAATTGAACAATTAGTTGAGACAAAAAGACATACCTTGGCTTCATCAACTATATAATTCGGTCAAAAGAAAGCTTACCTATTACAGTTTCCTACTCATAACGATTAAATAGACACCTAGCCTTCCAGCTTCCTGCTATTAAATCAAGTCCTTTAGGCCACAAATTGCGTCACGGAGACATTTAATGCAACATGCATTACAACAATAATGCACTAATTTGATTCAGTTTACTGATTCCATGTAAAATCAGCCAAACTTCGATGGGAAAACAGGGATAAGAGAGTTTAAAAAAATCTGTAACATCTCTTTCACTTCTAGCATTCAAACAAATGACTACTTCAGAGATGACTTAGGAGCTAAGTCCAAACACATACACTAGCAAGGCATGGGACCAGGGCAATGAAAACAGCATTACTTTGCACATCATTTTTAGAGTCCTTTTTTGGCACTTGTCCGTAACACGGATTTAAATGGTCTATTAACATGGTGGGAACCCAGTAGGAGTACTTGTGTGTGTGTGTGTGTGTGTGCGCGCGCGCTCAGTCACTAAGTCGTGTGTGTGTGCGCGCGCACGCGCGCGCGCTCAGTCACTAAGTCATGTCCTACTCTTGGCAACCCCATGGACTGCAGCCAGCCAAGTTCCTCTGTCCATGGAATCTCCCAGGAAAGAATACTGGAGTGGGTTGCCATGTCCTCCTCTCGGGTATCTCCCCAACCCAGGGATCAAACTGGCAGTCTCCTGTCTTGGCAGGCAGATTCTTTACCACTGAGCTACCAGAAGTACTTTTAGTGACTAATTAAGGCACAAATGAATATATATACAGGAGGCCTGAAATATTTTATTAAGTCCTCTAATAATCTTACTTCCTTTCAGAATGCCAAAGAATTTGGCTCATTTAAGGTATTCATTTTTCAAGAAACGGGTACACAATCACACACTTTACTCAGATCAAACCCTACAATGAATGTGTTAAACACCATGTTTGACATAACTCTAAGTTATATTCATTGCTGTTTTTAAAAATTATGGAATGTTTTAAGCACTTTTCATCCATCTTAAAGCTTAAATAAATAGCAAAGAAAAGTGTTAGTCACTCAGCCATGTCCGACTCTTTGTGACCCCATGGACTGTAGCCCAAGAGCTCCTCTGTCCATGGGATTCTCCAGCAATAATACTGGAGTGGGTAGCCCTTCCCTTTCCCAGGGGCTCTTCCCAGCCTAGGATGGAACCCGGGTATCCTGCATTGCAGGCAGAGTCTTCACTGTCTGAGCCACCAGGGCAACCCTATAGAAAAGAAAGGGAGACGGTAATTCCACTTGTGGAACTAGACCTGTCAGAAAACACTGAAGGCGACAGCAAACATCAGAATTAACCTATACAGCTGGAGAAACACCTATGTACTTGGATTTTATGGGTAACTGCAATACTGGATATGTTGGAGAAGCGCAACGAAGAGTGAACTGAAAAAACAGCACCATCATCCAGTTTTAACACGTGCAGCTATCTTCTTAAAACTACTGAAACCTAACTCTGAACATATGAAGCCTTAAGAATCGGCTTTTGTGAAAAATGTATAAATAACTGAAAATCACTTGCGTTTTAGATCTTTTCCAATTTTCATAATCACTGTAAATATCCAAGCTTAAAAAAAAAAAAAAAACCCTTCTCTACTAGGCCCTTAACAAAAGCTATTTAAAGAAACCACAGTTCAGACACATGCGGAAAGAAAGAAGAAAAAACAAGCCCTCTAACTGCATAAAAATATTTATTAGTTTACTTTCCTAATGCATACAATTGCGTCCTTGTCTTCAAAGCTCCGCAGTTCACATCCGTGGGAACAAAAATATCTTCAGAGACTAGAGAAAGTTAGCTTCCTAGAGGAAAGCAGTGAGAGGAAGAAAACGCACAAACAACCAGAATCTCTTCCTTTAAAAAAAAAAAAAAAAAAAGACCTTAAAGTTTCACTTCCAAAAAAGCTAGAAACACCCTGACAGCACAATTGCAAGTGTTTAGTCCGGAGATTCTCAACCGCACCTATTCTAACTACCTTCAACCAGCTACCACTCAAACCTCAGGGCAGCACTCCTCCCCACCCCGCCAGGGCACGAAATATCCAAGGAAACCGGCGACTCCATTTCAAAAACCCCATCCCTCAGCAGCTGGCCTCTCTCCCATCACACCTACGCCGTGAAACGTCTCGCAAATCGGAAGCAGCAGCCGCGGAGCGAGATCGGCTAGGTCCTCAGCAGACACGCGTGTTACCCGAGAGGAGAGAGCGCGGAGCGCGCGCGTGAAGTTTCTGAGCTCCGAGCTCCGGCGCGCAGGTTCTCGGCCCCGCGGGCGCCCGGAGCCCCGCGCCGCAGCCGCTGCTCAGATTTCCAGCAATGGCTCCGGGGGCTAGAGCCGGAGCGGCGCGGCGCTGCCACCAGCCCGCCCGATCCAAGCGCTTGGATCCTGATTACCCAGGCAGGTCACGTCGCGAATTACCCGCTCCAGCCTCTCCGCCTCCCCCGCGCCACCCGCTAGAGCCCCCGGGGCCTGCCCTGAACTTTCCCAATGAGCAGGCACCTGGGCACCTACCACCCATCCGGGGGGTCTCTTTCTCTCCATTCCGTTCCCAGGCGCCGGCGGGGCACGATCCTGGGCTGGACACTCCCGGGCAGGAGTCCCCCCGACCCACCCGCGCCGAGCCGGGTGGAAGCCCTCCAACCCCGCAGCAGCAAGGTGCCCGACCGATCAGCCGGCGATGGCACCGCGAGCGCCGCCGCGCCCCTCGCCCACAGTCCCTGGGTCCCTTCTGGCCTCCTTCCAACTTACAGCAAAGTTGGCCCCAAGTGGCCGCCACAGAGTTCTCGGGGGCGCGCGCCTCGCCGCCTCAGCGCGCCCCCAGGCGGGGTACGGGTCGGCCGGGCGCCTGGCTGGGGCCGCCGCGCCGCATCGTGTCCCCGCGAGCAGCTCGCCCGCGCTCTCCGTGCGCCCCTGTTCCAAGGCAGCGCCCGGTGGCCCGCATGCGCCCCGCTCTCCCAGGCAGTCCAGCGCAGCCCCCCGCGCGGCTCACGCACCCGGCGCGGGGGATATCCCTCCGCTCCCGGCCACGCCCGCTCGCGCCGGCGCTCGTTTCTCCCGCGCAGAAACTCTCGACCCTACTTTCCCCGGGGCGGCCGGACATCCACAAGCCCGCTGGGCCCCCGCGGCCGCGAAGCCTGGCCAAGGGGTCAGAGAGCTCCCGGCCGCTACAGTGACCGGCTCCTTGCCAGGAGATCAGTGAATGCCCAGGAAGATCTAGCGACACCGCGAGGAGAAAACAAATCTCTCTAGGGCCGAGGTTAGTTATGGCCAGCACAGATTTGTGCAAGGAATTAATATGGAATGTACCCTGCTAGGAGAGGGGAAACATTAGCTTAGCTCCAAAAAAAAAAAAAAAAAAGTTAGCTATGGGTTTAAAGAAAAAGCTTCCCACGCCTCCTCTCCCTGCCCCCGCCCCCCTTTAGATTTCCGAGTACCTTGAGGGAATTCCTAAATCTGCATTTGAATGCTGTGGTTGCAGGTCTGCCCTAGCTCGGCGGAATCAAGTCTTAAAAAAGGTCTTAAAAGGAATGCAGTTTGATGGGAATCTACTTCCTTCTTCAATCTACACTGAAACCCCGGGAAAGTGAAAACGCTTCCTCCGCGACCTCTTTGTGCAGAGGTTAGACCGCGGAACCTCCCAGGCCCGGGTTACGAACCCCAAGGCCGGCCTCCCCCGGCGCACGCCCCCGGATCCCCAGGGCTGCGGGGACAAAAGGCAGCTCGTGCCGCCTCGTGCTGTTTCCCATTCGGAGAGTACACCCTGCAAAGCGTGAACGCAGTATAACGTGAAACTCCAGGTTCTTTAGGGAAAAGGGGAAACCTCGGGGAACCCCCCCCCCACCTCTGCGAGCCCGAGCGCGCAGTCGGGGTATCCCGGGGCTGTGAGCCCATCCTCGGCGCGGGCAAAGCTCCAGGCGCCGGCTCAGCGCAGCCCGGAATGCTCCCGGGCGTAGAGAAACAGCCTGGGGAAGAGGGCGGACGTGACCTCGGAAAGTTTGTGGAGCTAGAATACGTTAACACTGTGAGGACAAAGAGAGATGATTTCCCCAGAACCGGTGGAGGGGGCTGCTGGAGGAACTACCAGGCCGACGGGAGCCAGGGAGTCTAGGGTTAAAGAGGGAACTGCCTTAGTTCAAAGTTAATGCAGCCTACTCTTACGCCATCTCAAAGACGGTGATTAGAAAAAAAGTGTCTACCAGGTCGAGGCTGGGAAGGAGAAATCACGCCTGCAGAATGAGTGTGCTGATTCGCGGCACTAAGATTATGTAGTGTATTCCCGGCGTATTATTTAGAACACACACAAATTCACACATCCAACAAACATCATCATTCAAACATTTGGCTACGGCCATAACTGCGCAAAGTGCTCCCGGGGTTACAGGTCAGTTTCATACATGAAACACCTAGGAAGTAGGTGACCTGATCTCCAAGCTCAATTCGTTGGTGCCCCGGGCCGAATTCTAACTCTAAACGAAACACAGCCACACGCGAACGGCAACAGTTTGTAGGGGCAGTATGCGGGGTTGGGGGATAGGAGGGGGGGAGTAAAAAGGCTAAAAAGACACCATCCCATAACATACAATCGCAAGATTTTGAAATGGCGCAAAAGAATTCCTGGAGAAAAATTACTATTCATTAATAAATAATAACGCTTACTTGAACTAAAACATCTGTTGGGGAATCCCGATTTGCCGGCCAGGTCCACCGAGAAACCTAATTGCCTGGAAGAAGTCGCACTTCGTCGCCAGAGAAACAGCCAAGAGCCAGAGATGTAGATTTCAAGAGTCCGGTGCTGCCACGTTTTTAACTGATCCTTTAACCCCAAAGGAACGAAAAGGAGGTGCCTTTTAGCTACCCTCTAATTACCTTCACATGAACGAGAGATGGAGTTCAAGCTCCACATTTGTCCTCTCAATAGTCCTCCCTAACCCAGGACCCATAGGTTCTAGGACACTAGCGGGTGGGGGGTGGGTTCCCAAAAATTAAAAAAAAATTTTTTTCTGCCAGCACCGCCTTCTGTATCCAGTTCACCCAAGCTGGTATTTGTGAATTAAGACACAGAATGGGCGGGAGTGTGTGGTAAGTGAAGGCTAGGGTGACGGCCAGGGACCTCACGCCCACGTTTCAGGAGCACCCGGCAGGTCCAAGTTCGCGGTCCGCGCGGAACCCCGCAGGGAGCGCGCGCTTCGCCGGGTGTCCGAACTAGAGGGCGCTGCGCCACTGCGGATCACGCGGCACCGAGGCGCCCTCCCCGAGCACCATTTCTATAATAAGTTACATTCGAAATAATGCACAAACGGCGTAGCTTTTCAAGTTCTTTTGAACAGTGCTCTGCAAGTATTTCACGAATTCCAAAACCTGTGCACACTTATCTTTGATTCCCGAGCTAAGCACAGCCTTTGGGGGTGGTGGGGGGTGGTAGGGTGTTGTTCCCGAAGCGGAAAGCCGGTAGGATGCACACGCTTCCCCGGACTAGTCAAGCACCCTCACATTATTTCATTTCTGTTTAAACTTAAAAAGACAGAAAGGCTTGCACGAAAGAAGGAACTCACCCGTTCCAGCCGAGTCCTCGCGGCCCTGCTTTAAAGTGCCGACAGCGCCGTAATCCCCACGTTATCTGGATGTTTGTTAGAAGCCGTGTCTGAAGTACCAACTTTGCTTCTTCCCTGAGATCTTCACCATGTCCCCAGCGAGGGTGCGATCCGCCCGCGCCGCCCAGGTGGCCGCATCTCCGGAGGCTTACCGTCCTGGGGGAAAAAACTTGAGCAGCGAAAAAGGAGGCGAGTGCGCGAGGGCCGGGGAGAAACCAAGTTTGTTAGGACTTGTCCGGGCAGCCGAGCCGCGGAGTTTGGGAGTTGCGGCCGGGAACTGCTGCGGATTGCTGCCTCTCTCGGCGCTCCTCCCTCCCTCCCGGAGGCCGCGGGGGAGGGGAGGTGACGTCAGCGCCCCGCCTCGCCCCCCGCCCCGCGCCCGGGACCCGAGTGCTCCCGCGGGGTCCGCCTCCCGGACAGTAGCGGGGGCGAGCGGACAGGCTGGGCCGGCCTCCCTGCTGCAGCGGTGTCTTGCGATCCCGACGGCGGAGCGTCCGCCCTTCTCCACCGCGCCGCGTCTCCCCCGGCGCCGCCGAGCCCCGGCACCTGAGCGGCCCCGAGGCGCGCACCTCTCCGGCGGGCTTCCTCGCCGGCCTCCTCCGCCCGCGTTTCCCACGCCTCGAACTGCAGGTGATGCTCTTCCCCTTCTGCCGCTGAGATTTCGTCGCGACGTGTCGCCTGCCCGGTTTTTTTCTTTTCTTTCTTTCTTTCTTTTTTTTTTTTTTTTGCAGGGCGGAAGCCCGAACAGCCTTTGCAGACTGGCCTGGACGACTTGTACTTTTCTTGCAGCCCTCCAACTTCAGGATGTGATCTGTTTTAAAT
Source organism: Oreotragus oreotragus (assembly GCA_006410675.1). Lineage (NCBI taxonomy): Eukaryota > Metazoa > Chordata > Mammalia > Artiodactyla > Bovidae > Oreotragus > Oreotragus oreotragus. The sequence continues at coordinate 206,073 of SJYX01024283.1, read as the reverse complement.
ACTTCTCGGGCTCTAGCGCTGTTTGTGGTCTGTGCGTTGAAAATCACGGAGCCATATTTTAGCGTGCAGATTCTTTCCAAAGGCGCCTCCGTTTTTAGACCGTACTCTGAAGCATCCGAGGATCCGAGGGGTGCGGGGGGGTGGCGGGGAGATGGGGAGGAGCCAATTTCTGTTTCTTACAAGTCATCCATCATGATAGGGGCTAATACACGAATGAATCAATCGTCTACTCATAATATAGAATCAGATAAAGGCACACGCGTTCAAGTTGAATTTGTAAGTGAAATGCGTCTTTCTATGGCAGCATTCAGACTCCTTTATGGAAACAGCCACTCCAGGAAAATATCTGCTGTAGAATATATATATTTTTAATGCCGCTAAAGTACCAAAATAAAGATCTCTCCTCGACAGCATGAAATTTCCAGGGAGCCATTTCTGTGAGTTTACACTGTTCCCAGAAGGTTGGCATTAAAATTCAAAGACCCCTGGAAAAGGGCTGGCGGCTGGGAACTGGTTCTGTTAATACCTTTGCAGCCATTGGTGTATATCTAGTGGTCAATTTAGCTTGTGTTATCTTTGAAAGGCAAAGAGCAAAACCCCTAGGACACAGGAAGCAAGGCAAAGACTTATTAAACAGTTCAGAGGAAAGACGATTAAATGTTGGCGCGTTGGGTGAACTTAGCCTTAAGGAAGTCATATAACTTCTCTACATTTCCGTCACCTCGTCTTAATAAGGGCATGATATCTGTTTCACATTGTAAAACTGCATTCTTGTGTTTTTCCATTTAAAAATGTTTATTGAATGTCATTTATTTGCCAGGGAAGCAGCATTCAAGCAGGCAACCCTTTTCCTCAGCATCATATAAAGTGTCTAGTAAGCACATAGTAGACGTTTCGCTGGTGGCTCAGCTGGTAAAGAATCCTCTCAAAATGGAGGAGACCTGGGTTCTATCCCTGGGTTGGGAAGATCCCCAGGAGGAGGGCACGGCAACCCAGTCCAGTATTCTTGCCTGGAGAATTCCATGGACAGAGGAGTCTGAAGGGCTGCAGTCCGTGGGGTCGCAAAGACTCAGACTTGACTGAGCGAGTAAGCACAAGCACTTAGGAGTTCATCAGTAGTCGTTGTTCTTTCCCTCCGTGGTTCTTTGCAATGATTCGGGTTTCTCCTCTATACAATTAGGCTGAGTTAAAAGGAGATTTTAAATGATTTCGATATGGGAGGGAGAGAAGGGCACCATGAGTCTGCAGACCCAGGGGCACCCAGAAGGTGCCAGATTTCCGAGGAGGGAGGAGGAAATCAAAGAACAATTGACTTGAAAGGCCAGCCCATCAGTGCAGAGGACAGACCTCTCCTGCTTCACCGTTTCATCTACACAGGCTCGCTCCTTTTATGTCAATAGTTGGCATTAGAAATTGACCGCATATTACAAGTATTTTATGAGTAATACACATACATTTGCCCCAGATGCTGCTGTGCAAGGTAACTTGGTTTGCTCTGCTCACCTTGGAGTTATCATAGGTAAAGAAACATTTTCCAATAGAAAAAAAAAATGGAATTTATATATAAAATCGATGGCATTAATTGAAATTGATACTTTTGAAAACAAACAAAGTGAGGAGAGAAGAAACTTAAAAAAAAAAAAAAAAAAACTACGCTGGGCTTCCCTACCGGTCCAGTGGTTAAGACTCTGTGCTTCCACTGGTGTGGGCATAGGTTCCATCCGTGGTCAGGGAAGTAAGATCCCACAGGCAGAGCAGTGCGACCAAAAAATAAATAAATAAAAATAAAGACCACCTCTGGACTTACACAGTCCAATACCACTAGCCACAAGTGGCTGAGCAAATTAAAGTCCAATTCCTTGGTGTCACTAGCCACACTTACTCAATATCCACTTGTGGCTAATGGCAGCTGTATTATTTAGGACCAATGAAAGAACATTTTTTATCATGACAGGGTTTGGTTGAACAATGTTGTTACAGACTTTGCTATTGTTTTTGGAAGGCTACATCAAGCATTGTAATTTTGATACATTCAACACTGAGTCACTTCCAAAGCCTTAAAAAAAAAAAACAACCAGCTATCACAGAAAGATTCACTCATGTCCCAGATTTTATCACATTACCAACAGTATGCTAAGTGAAATCATAAAGGATTCAAACTTTGAGGACTTAGCTGTGTTTGGTGATTAAGAAATATTAACATGGCTTAAATGGCCTCTTCATTGTCTCCAACTATTGCTGAGTAGGAAAACCAGGGGGAGTCACTCAGTTTAAAGTAGGAAAGAATTCTAAGACATTTAAAAAATAGTCCTAGGGTGACGTAATTGTAGGAAAGCTGACTGATTTCTGTCATCCCACCCTCTCTGCTCCTTTTCACTGCTTTCTCATCTATACCCTCTTCCCCCTTACACTTCCTGAAGGTGAGGCATATTTTATCCTTTGCGTTCAAATACAGCTCCCCCTCAGGAGAGAGACGAGGCGGGAGCCTTTGCACTCTCCAAGGGAGCCATTGGAACAGACAACTAGTCTAACCAATGAGAATCAGTAGTAGTTAACTAGGGCTATGTCTATGTTCGTGTTTTGGTCCCTTCCAAGTCCATTATAACAAGGGCTTTCTTAAAGCTAAACCTTAGTCATAATATTGTATTCTAGTGGTGAAATTCCAGATGCCAGCACCAATATTCCAGGTGCCGTGGGATATTTGGGAGTGTTACACTAGATGGCTAACTACTAAAAACAAACGAAAACATTTACCTTCATGTCAGGCATAAATAGTATAGTAGAAAAGGCTTGTTTGGACCTTCTGTCCCTACAGATATGAGATCAACCTCCCCATGTGGCTTGGGAACAGATTCTGCTGGATATGTACCATCCAAAGCTTGTGACTCTTTCCCAGCTCAGTGACTGAAAGATTCCAAGTCTACCTTTTTGAACAGTAAGCAATGAATCATGCAGAAACTGTTGAAATACTTTCTCAATAGAGGCAGTAAAAAGAACATTAGATCCAAGGTCAATAAATCTGGTTTGAGTCTTGTCTTTGCCACATGAAATCTAATGTCCTTTTCATTACTGAATTTTGGGAGTCTTACTTTCCTTTATAAACATGCATTTCTAAAGCAATCTTAAAAACAAAAACAAAAACTCACCTCACCTGTTGTGAGAGACACAGTAAAGATTGAAGATAACAACTACAATATCATTATTCTCAGATTTACTCACCCTTTCTCCCCCTACCACTCCCTCTCTGCTATGAGGCTTTATAGAACCAATAGTAATAAGTTACATTGACTTAATGCCAATTATAGCCTGAACTCTGTTCCAGCTTGTATATATGTATCATTTCATGTAGTTCTTACAAAATTCTTAGGATATTAGCAATTAATAACCTACCTCCTCTTTCCAGATGAAATAGTGAGGTTGAGGTAGATTGGATAACTCATGCTGGGTCATGTTTTGAACTGAAACTCAAGGCTGACTGTCTTCATAGCTAACACACTTGTCAGCATAACACCTCCAGCTCCTTACACCCTACTCCTTGTTTGTGTGCTTTATGAACCAAGGACTTTGTCAGCAATGTTGTTTAAGAAGCAACCTAAGAGGAGAACAAAAAACTCACATGATGATTGAAGAAAGATGTTCCTTTGTACCAGTTGTACCAAATATGGACAAAAAAATTGTTTAAAAGAGGGTCCTTTAATCACCGAGCAAGCACACCACTGATTTGGTCTCATAATAGATATGTAATACATCCATTATTTGTTTGGCTTACCTATTTTCCTAGGTAGATATGCCAATTCTGGATCACATTTCTTTTCAGTTTGAAATCATTGTCAGACTTTAACTTGTTTGGTCTGAGCAGCAAAAATATATATACTAATGAGTCTCACTAAATTCTGACAAGGATTATCTCATAGGATTTTCATGATCAGCATTTCAATTTATATTCTGCCTTTTGTTTTCCTGGTCTGGAACCACTGGGGTTTCTTTCCCCAATTCTCCTTTCCATTTTTAATTTATGCTTTTCCATATCTATACTTTTTTTTTTTTTACTACCAAGATCCTTTTCCTGGTAATATATTTTGGTGATAAAAACTAACCTGATATAGAGTCTAAAATGTTCCTATTTGGGAAACAAGAATTGTGATGGTTCACCAACATCCTTTCTCCAACAGATGATCTATTTAAGCCCATTGTGGTGGTTCTGTACTCTTTGTCATGAGCAATAGACCAGTTGCAGCCAATGAGATATCCGGAAGCATCCAGGATGTTTACTGGAGGCCACTGGGGAAAAAACAATTCCTCCCTCCTAAAAGAGAGCTTCAAGACACATCATGTATCCTATGGATGTTGTCCGATCAGGATGCCGTGCCTGGGACTGCTACTGTCGTATTACTTGCTGAGGATGAAGCCTAAACTATCTCCAAAGGCCATCCCAACTCAACACTTCTTTGTGTGAGCATACATTTTCATCTTATTTAAGCTGGATCGTGTCAGGATTTGGCTTACTTTTACCTGACATTATCTCCCACAGCTAGCCTTTAAATGCACTAGGCCTTATTTGAAAGAAAAGATAAATGGATAGACCTCCTTAACTCATTGGTCAGTAGGAACTGAGACTGACACTAATGACAAATGGAAGGACACTTGGAGTCCTTAATGATGAAAAAAGTTTTTAGAAGCAGCATGATTCAGTCTTGCAAACTGCCCATTTTTCTACCATAATAAAGACAAAAAATTGAAAGTTTATTTGTTCAACTAAAAGATTTTTCTTTATTCCTGCTGTTCTTTCCTCTCAAGTATCCAAAAATATTTCTAGCATATTTTCCAGTATCTTTGTTATCCAGAAATAATTTCTTAGACGCGACAGTGAATGTTAACCAAACTTTGATTTCAAATAATTATCAAAGGGTAAAGCAGTCAGCTGGAATACCCACAGCCAGTAAATCCATGACATTTGGAATTTTAATCTACTTGTAGCCCTGACTGCCAATATTGAATGCCAAGCCAAAAAGTGAAATCAGTTGAGATTCCCCATAGCCCACTTTTTCTACACTTTGCCCTTGACTTGAAATAGAATTATTAAAAAAATTTTAAATTAAGATGTGCTATCGTTGGAGGTAAGGTGCTATGTAAACTAAGTCAGCTTTGTTTGTTTTGTATATTTTGGAAGGGAGGCAGTTTGCCTCTGGCGCTTTCCTGAGCAATAATTTGTAGAGTCTCTTCTGTGTGGTTAGGTGTGGGAGAGGAATCTTCCTCTTACTTCTTTCTCTCCACTTGCTATCTGCAGAGGCACTGAAAAAAAAATTTTCATGACACTTGTTTGACACTGAGACAGACTTTAATCAGGACCATTATGATGGGTGTGGGGTCAACAGAGATGGCATTTTTGCAACAGGAAAGAGAAATAACTTCAAATGCAGCAAGGAAAACTGGGAATGTTAATTCAAGGAGCAAGGTGGGGGTCAGTGGATGGAAAATTACTAACAGGAGACTATCAGGGGCAAAGGGGAATTCTGGATAAACCGACCTGACAGGCTTCTTGCTGAAGGCAGGCCAGAGTGATCAGATATTACATGGGGGCGGGGGAGTGGTGAAAGAAAGGGTTTCCCAAGTGGCGCTAGTGGTGAAGCCCCCTGCCAACGCAGAAGACATAAGAGATGCTGATTCAATTCCTGGGTCGGGAAGATCCCCTGGAGGAGGGCATGGCACCCACTCCAGTATTCTTGCCTGGAGAATCCCTATGGACAGAGGAGCCTGGTAGGCTACAGTCCACGGGGTTGCAAAGAGTAGAACTTGACTGAAGTGACTCAGCACGGAGCTTGGTGAGAGAAAAGGAAATTTGTCAGATAGCGAGGGTGGGGCATTCTGGCTAAACCAACTTCACAGGCCTGTTGCTACAACTGGGCCATGCAGGACCGACCAAGATGGACGTCAAGGTCAAGGGGCTAAGAGGAGCCAGTCTAGAGTTTGGTCAGGACAGAGTTCTTGTCAGGAGCAGGCTCCTGTTCTTTCTACACTCCTGTTGTCTTTTTTTTTTTTTTCCTGAGAAAGCAAAGAAGAGGAGCAATTGTTACTAAGACCCCCTGAATCTCAGCTGTAGTATTTGCAGGTTGATGATATTAGTCTGTGTCATTGGTTTATTAAAAAATAAAAAAAGGTCAAATTTTTTAAGGAAGTTGAAGTAACACCTTGATGGGTGAAGCCAGAGTACTGTGGAAGAAAGGAGTAAAAAGTCAGAGGCTGTGTGTGTGCATGCTCAGTCATGTCCAACTCTGCAATGCCATGGACTGCAGTCCGCCAGGCTCCTCTGTCCATGGGATTCTTCAGGCAAGAATGCCTGAGTGGGATGCCATCTCCTACTCCAGGGGAGTTTCCTAACCCAGGAGACTCCTGCGTCTCCTGCATCGGCAGGCGGGTTCTTTGCCACTGCACCACCTGCGAATTCTTTTAGATGCGCGTTCCTCTCTAATGTTTTCTCAGGTTTATCAGCTGAGTGAGTTTGACACGTTCCCGAGGGTCTTAAAGAGCAGCACGGTTGGCTGAATTCTAAGATGGGCTGGATGATGGCCGGCTTCTGACATTCACTCCTGTGTGTGATCTCCTCCCATATCTTGCCAACCAGGGTCTGTGTAACAGTAAGATAAGCCAGAAGTGATGGTGTGTCTCCTCGGAGATCAGGTTATAAAAGACAATGCTCGCCCTTCCTTCCCTCCCCTGCCCCCTCCGTCTCTCTCTTCCAAAGTATTTACTCTGGAGCGAGTCGAAAGGCCACAGGAAAAAGGAACTGAAGGCTTCTTCCAACAGCCACCTGGCCCCAGCTTCAGCACGTATCTGATTGCGGCCTCATGAGCGACCCTGAGCCAGACTACCCAGCCAAGCTGCTCCCAGATTACCGACTTCAGAAACTCCACAAGGTAATAAAGGTTTGCTTTTTTCAGTTGCTAAGTTTGGGGGGAATGTGTTACTCAACAGTAGATAAAGACACTTTGAATGATGCCTTTCTACCAATCATAGAGTGAGCACTCAGCCAAAGCATGGACCGGAAAGCACTTAGTAAACTTTAAAGTACGACATGAATTTAGATGCGAATGTGAATCGAGTGGAAGAAAGCGGCTAGAAAAGCACTCTCCAGAGGAACTGTATGTGAAGATGGAAATGTTCTGTCTTTGTTGTTTTGAATGGTGCTATGGAGTGCTGAACAAATGGCTAGTGCAAAATGTGGAGCTGGACGTTTTATTTTCATTCATGTAAATGGAAACAGTCATAGGTGGCTAATGGTACTGTTTTAGCCAGAGCAGGTGTGGACAGGTTTCTAAACCCACAAATGACTATTCCAAAACAGTCAGAACACAGTACAGGAAAATCCGGGTCATGTTTTCTTCTCCAACGATGACTTTTCTAAACGAGGACTTGTGTTTTTTATGAGATCTGGAGATTATGAATTGACTTCAGTTAAGCAATTATTTCCTTCCTTGTGTAGAAAAAGGGCAATGGTGAAATGAATGCATTTAGTGAGACTGGGTTTTCTGAGATCTCAGGTAGCTTTACTTTTGTGTGTACATGTGAAATTTATTAGACATGAAATTATGGATTCAATTGACTGTCCCACACAGTTGACTAATTTTCATGATTGATGGAAGAGCCATGCAGTGAACCACCTGTGCCCACAGTTACCCAGGATGTACAGGACACTGCTGACTCATCCACCTGGCGGGTGAGTGAGAGTTAATAACCCGGGTGTTTCTTGGCAGCAATTTATTCAGTGATGTCATTTGGTAAATATGTAACCCCAAGTTCAAAGTAGCTACTCTAAGTTACTTGCAATGATAGTTAAGCCTGGCTAAAGATAGACTTCAGTGTGTATAAAATTGTATCAGTTAAGGTTTGCAGGATGTCATGTAGAGTGTGCTGTTAGTTGAGTAGGAATGTTGAACTGGATCTTATTATTCTTTCTAAATGATATATGACTGTCACTTAAATATTGGTGCTATCATTAAGTGCCTATATCACATCAGATTATGTCTTTCATCCTTGAGCTTGTAGTCACTTTATCCTAAGATAACTATTGTGGCTCTAGACATGGATCAAGACAGGATGAGGGGGAATTGGTTATCCATTATTCATGAAAAAAAAAGTAAAATTGGATCCTCATCTCATATACTGTGAACAAAATTTTTCTCTTGATGAATGAAAGATGTAAAGCTATAAGAACAGTGGTTAAGATATTTAGAAGAAGATATAAGAAAATTTATTTGCAGCCATGGAAGAGTTTACTACATAAGACATAAAATGTTCTAAACAGAAAAGATGGCAAATTCAATTAAATAAAAACTAAAAACCTCTGTTTATCAAGACACCATACTAAAAAGTAAAAATGTAAGTCACAGATTGAGAGAATACTTGTTTAGCAAATAGACATAAAATGGATATCTTTAGTGTAAAGAAGTTTTACAAATCAATAAGAAAAAGGCTTAATAGGAAAATAGGAAAGATTCAGTAAATAATTGGGAGGAAAAAAAAACATGAACCTGTGTTTTACAAAGTGTGAATGGTAATTATTTTTGTCGTGAGTTAAATTGTGCCTCAACTACATGTCCTGATCCTTAAATGTCCATGTCCTAATTCTTAAAACCTATGAATGTGACATTTTTGGAAAAAAAGTTTTTTGCAGAAATAATTAAGAATCTCATGATAAAATCATCCTAAATTATTCAGGTGGCTCAGTGGTAAACATTCTGCCTGATAACGCAGGAGACACAGGTTCGTCCCTAAGTCAGGAAGATCTTCTGAAAAAGGAAATGACACCCGCTCCAGTATTCTTGCCTGGAAAATGCCATGGACAGAGGAGCCTGGCAGGCTATAGTCCATGGGGTCACGAAGAGTCAGACGTGACTTAGCGAGTAAACAACAAATTATCCAGGTAGGTCCTAAATCCAACGACAAACATCTTTATGAGAGTCATTCAGGTGAGAGACACATGGAGCTAAAAGGCCATATGAAGGCAAAGAAAGAGACTGGATTGGAGTTATTCATCCACAAGCCAAGGAAAGCCTGACACTACCAGAAACGGAAAGATGCAAGAAGGATTCTTCCTGAGAGCTTTCAGAAGGAGCGCAGCTCTGCCTGTGCTTTAATTAATTAAGGTGACTGATCATATCAGAGGTGGTAAAGATGTGGCTCAGTGAGAACTCTTATGCCATACTGGTAGGGTTGTAAATTGGTGCAGTTACTTTAGAAAACAAGTGCACAATGCCCTGTGAAAACGAATATGTATTCTATAATCCAGCAATTCAATGACTAGGTTCAGAATACTCAAGAGGGACCTGGAAACATGTAGGAGACATACAAGAAAACTCACTGCCACTTTGTTCATAAAAACAAAAACCAGAAAAGACACAAATGTCTAGCAACAGGTCATCTTTATGAGAGTCATTCAGGTGAGAGACACATGGAGCTAAAAGGCCATATGAAGGCAAAGAAAGAGACTGGATTGGAGTTATTCATCCACAAGCCAAGGAAAGCCTGACACTACCAGAAACGGAAAGATGCAAGAAGGATTCTTCCTGAGAGCTTTCAGAAGGAGCGCAGCTCTGCCTGTGCTTTAATTAATTAAGGTGACTGATCATATCAGAGGTGGTAAAGATGTGGCTCAGTGAGAACTCTTATGCCATACTGGTAGGGTTGTAAATTGGTGCAGTTACTTTAGAAAACAAGTGCACAATGCCCTGTGAAAACGAATATGTATTCTATAATCCAGCAATTCAATGACTAGGTTCAGAATACTCAAGAGGGACCCCGAAACATGTAGGAGACATACAAGAAAACTCACTGCCACTTTGTTCATAAAAACAAAAACCAGAAAAGACACAAATGTCTAGCAACAGGGAAATGAATAATTTGAAGCATCCTCACATTATAAATTTACATAGGGAAAATGAATATACAATTGTTACATGTAACAATATAAACAACTTTTAGAAATATAATATGGAATAAGGAATAGAAGCTGCAAAAGTTTGCTCAGAGTCCAGCAAAAATAAACAGTTTGCTGCTTATGGACGTCTACATAAGAGGTAGCATATGCATTTTTTCTTTTTTTTTTAAAGATGATGTTTACTTGGGGGAAGAGGAGACTGATGATGGGAAAGGAAGTGTATGCTGGTCCAGGAATACTCTGGTCCTGAGATGTGGCATGGATCCCTAATTGTATCCATTTTGTGCATATTAACTAAAAAGGTTACATAAGTTTTTTTAAAAAGATGATTATTAAAAATATTTAGTATCAAAACAAAAAGTAAAGAAGAATACTATAATAACAAGGGCTACACCGAGATCATCTATAATCTAAAGCTGCCAGTGTGTCTGCTGAGTATCCTTTTGACAGGTACCTGAAGAGATGGAAGAATGGATGTAGCCTCCCATGGTAGTCACTCAGTCGTATCTGACTCTGCAACCGCATGGTCTGTTGCCCTCTCACCATGGGATTCTCCAGGCAAGAATACTGGAGCAGGTTACCATTCCCTTCTCTAGGGGATCTTCCCTAGGGAGCAAACCCATGTCTTCCGCATTGCAGGCAGATTCTTTACCATCTGAGACACCAGGGAAGCCCATAACGTCACATATGGAAATGGAAAGAGATAAAATAACCCCCTGCATATATGTTAAAGTGAGAATAGTTGTTACAGCAGGTAGAAGAAAAATGGACCATTGATCAGAGGAAAGGAGATAAGACTGCTGCTGCTGCTGCTGCTGCTGCTGCTGCTGCTGCTGCTAAGTTGCTTCAGTCATGTCCCCATAGACGGCAGCCCACCAGGCTCCCCCATCCCTGGGATCCTCCAGGCAAGAACACTGGAGTGGGTTGCCATTTCCTTCTCCGATGCATGAAAGTGAAAAGTGAAAGTGAAGTCGCTCTGTCGTGTCCGACTCTTAGTGACCCCATGGACTGCAGCCCACCAGGCTCCTCCGTCCACGGGATTTTCCAGGCAAGAGTACTGGAGTGGGGTGCCATTGCCTTCTCCGAGAGATAAGACTACTCAGATGAAATTCGTATACATCAGTAAAGCTTTCCCAGATACTTTACTTTCTCAGGTGAAGTCCTGAGTCATGCTTTGGGTAAGGACAACAGTGGGCTGAAGAGGGCAATGCGGCCAAATACTCTGAGAGAAAAGAAATAAAAGTGTCAGAGCATACAGCTAGGATACCTCTTTGGGCCTTGTGGCTAGGTAACCTCACAACCTGTGTTGTCAGCTGTTCTAAATGATTGTGTGTGAAGGTGGGCCGAGTTCAATCTTGTACATGGATGCTTAGGTCTTCATTGCAAAACCCCAGGGCCTAACAAGGTTTTCACTTCTTGGCTGTCGGGAATTATCCTATCTGAAGCATGCCATCTGTTTCCAGTTGAGACCCTAACTGATACAAGCAGGCCTATTAATTATCTCTCTCAAACCAGCTGTTGGCAATCCTAGGAGTGGTTTCCTGGCAGCTATTACCCTACACTATTTGCCTGGATTCCATGTAAACAAAGGTGTCAGTATAGAGCTGTGATTCTCAAAGTGCTATCTAGACCAGCCTCACCAGCATTACCTGGGAACTTGCTAGAAATGCAAAGACTGCCCCGCCCAAGGCCTGCGGCTACTGCTAAGTCTCTGGAGGTGGGCACAATAACCCGCTTCATGCAGCCCTGCAGGGACTGCCCTGGTGGCGCAGCAGATAAGAATCTGCCTGTCAATGCAGGGGACATGGATTTGATCCCTAGTCTGGGAAGATTCCTCATACCTGGAGCAAGTAAGCCTGTGTGCCACAGTTACTGAAGCCTGCATGCTCTGGGGTTCACAGGCTACAACTAATGAGCCCCTGAAGCCTGTGTACCCTGAGGCTGCTGAAGCCTGTGCACCCTAGATCCTGTGCTTCCCAGCAAGAGAGGCCACCGCAACGAGGAGCCCATGAACCACAACTGGAGAGGAGCCCCAGCTCTCTGCAACTAGAGAAAGTCCGCGTTCAGCAATGAAGATCCAGAGCAGCCAAAAATGAATAAATAAAGCAGTGTATGCATGTTAAAAAAAAAAAAAGACGAAGCCTTGTAGGTGATTCTATGTGTGTTAAAACATGAGACCCATTAGCGTGAGGAATTCTCACTGAAGCATCTCAAAGACAATATTTTATGTTCAAAAGAAAAATTGTAGCTCCTTACCATGTACAGCATGATGCTTTGAGATGTGTATACATAGTAAAATGATTACTACAGTCAAACTAATTAACATCTCCATGTCCTCACAGAATAATCATCTTTTGTATGTGTCTGGTAAGAGCCCATTTGAGGATCTAAGTGAAGCCGCTCAGTCGTGTCCGACTCTTTGCAACCCCACGGACTATAGCCTACCAGGCTCTTCCGTCCATGGGATTTTCCAGGCAAGAGTACTGGAGTTGGGTACCATTTCCTTCTCCAGACCCTAGGATACAGGCTCTTAGCAAACTTTTAGTCTACAGTACAGAACTATTCACTGTGGACACCATGGTGTATATAAGTTCTTGAGAACTTCATCCACGTAACTGAGACTTGGACTTTTATCTCATTTGATGAATAGCTCTCCATTCCTCCCACCTCCCTACTCCTGAAAACCATCACTCTGTCCATACTGTCTGGTTCTGTAACTTTGACCTGTCTAGCTTCCATGTATTGGAGAAGGCAATGGCACCCCCACTCCAGTACTCTTGCCTGGAAAATCCCATGGATGGAGGAGCCTGGTGGGCTGCAGTCCATGGGGTCGCTAAGAGCCGGACACGACTGAGCGACTTCACTTTCACTTTTCACTTTCACGCACTGGAGAAGGAAATGGCAACCCACTCCAGTGTTCTTGTCTGGAGAATCCCAGGGACGGGGGAGCCTGGTGGGCTGCCATCTCTGGGGTTGCACAGAGTCGGACACAACTGAAGCTACTAGCAACAGCAGCAGCAGCAGCAGCTTCCATGTGTAAGTGAGATCAGGCAGTATTTTTCTTTCTGTGTCAGACTTATTTTGCTTAGCATAATGTCCTCTGGGTCCATTTATTTGTTACAAATGCCAGGATCTCCTTTTAAAGGCTGAGTTCAGTTCAGTTCAGTAGCTCAGTCGTGTCTGAGTCTTTGCGACCCCATAGACTGCCGCACACCAGGCTTCCCTGTCCATCGCCAACTCCCGGAGTTTACCCAAACTCATGTCCACTGAGTCAGTGATGCCATCCAACCATCTCATCCTCTGTCGTCTCCTTCTCCTCCTGCCTTCAATCTTTCCCAGCATCAGGGTCTTTTCAAATGAGTCAGTTCTTCGCATCAAGTGGCCAAAGTATTGGAGTTTCAGCTTCAGCATCAGTCCTTCCAATGAATGTTCAGGACTGATTTCCTTTAGGCTGAGTGGTATTCCATTAAACGTACCACAATTTCTTTATCCACTGATGTTGTTTTAGATCTTGATAATGGTGAATAATGCTGCAATGAACATGGGTAAGATATTGATTTCATTTCCTTTGAATGTATACACAGAAGAAGGATAACTGGATCTATCTTCAGGTTTTTCATGACCCTCCATGCTGTTTTTATAATGGCTGTACATTGCCACCTACAGTGTACAAGGATCCCCTTTTCTCCACATCCTCACCAGCACTTGTTATCTCTTGTCTTTTTGACAGTAGCCCTCCTAACAAGTGTGAGGTCATATCCCATTGTAGTTTTGATTTGCATTTCCCTGATAATTAGTGGTGCCAAGCATTTTTTCATGTATCTGTTGGCCATCTGTATGCCTTCTTGGGAAAAAATATCAAGTCTTCTGTCCATTTTTTCCACTGGATTGTTATCTTGCTCTTGAGTTGTATGAGTTCCTTACGTATTTTGGATATTAACCCCTTATCAGATAGATGACTTGCAAATATTTTTCCCCATTCTGTAGGTTGTCTTTTCATTTTGTTTATTATTGCCTTTGATGAGCAGAAGCTTTCTAGTTTGATACAGTCCTTGTTTATTTTCTCTTTCATTGCCTGTGCTTTCAGTGTCATAGCCAAGAAAATCATTGCCAAGGTCAATGTCAAGGAGCTTTTCCCTTGACATCTTGATGTTTTCTTCTAGGAGTTTTCAGTTCAGTTCAGTTCAGTTCAGTCGCTCAGTCGTGCCCGACTCTTTGCAACCCCATGAATCGCAGCACGCCAGGCCTCCCTGTCCATCACCATCTCCCGGAGTTCACTCAGACTCACGTCCATCGAGTCCATGATGCCATCCAGCCATCTCATCCTCAGTTGTCCCCTTCTCCTCCTGCCCCCAATCCCTCCCAGCATCAGAGTCTTTTCCAATGAGTCAACTCTTTGCATGAGGTGGCCAAAGTACTGGAGTTTCAGCTTTAGCATCATTCCTTCCAAAGAAATCCCAGGGTTGATCTCCTTCAGAATGGACTGGTTGGATCTCCTTGCAGTCCAAGGGACTCTCAAGAGTCTTCTCCAACACCACAGTTCAAAAGCATCGATTCTTCGGCGCTCAGCTTTCTTCACAGTCCAACTTACCAAGACTTATTTTTAAGACTCACTCTAAGTTGATTTTTGTGTATAGTGCAATATAAGGGTTCAATTTAATTCTTTTGTATGTGGTTATTCAGTTTTCACAGCACCATTTTGACTCACTGTTTCTCTCAAAAGAGAGATTCTTTTTTGTCTCTTGTGTATTCCTGGTGCTCTTGTCAAAAATTAGTTGACCCTATATGCTTAGGTTTATTTCTGGATTTTCTATTCTGTTCTGTTGGCCTATGTGTCTATTTTTATGGAATTCTCCCACACTGTAGAAGTGAAAGAACTTAGGAGGGAAGCTTTAAAAGTAGGGGAAAATTTTCCTCTTTATGAATTTAATGTGCGGCAAGTTTTAGGGGATCATTATATCATGATGTTAAGTGACTCAAGGCTTTATAACAATGCCCTAAAGAGGTGACTTTATTGGAGATTAATGAACTGAATGAATCTATTGAAGAGATCTGTGCTGATTGGATCATCATCTAATTCTACAGCCCATCCTTTCTAAATTTGGTAGTGAGAGAAAAAGCATATAAACAAAACAATTTCAGTATGTGATAAATTACTCTAGTCAGGGCAAAAGTAGACCAGGGTCTAGTAGCTGGAGTTTAAAAAAGAACTTGATAGCTTACTAGGGATCTAGGGCTTACTGTGTTAATTTTGTGAATTGTTGTTTTTCAGTCGATGAGTCGTGTCCGATTCTTTGTGACCCCATAGACGCAGCACCTAGGCTTTCCTGTCCTTCATTTTGTCCTGGAGTTGCTCAGATTCATGTCCATCGAGTCAGTGATGCCATCCAACCATCTCATCCTCTGTCATCCCCTTCTTCTCCCGCCCTCAATCTTTCCCAGCATCAGGGTCTTTTCCAATGAGTCAGCTCTTCACATCAGGTGGAACATTTCTCTAAAGTTTTCTATATCTCAGATAAGGACTAAAAATGATTGTGTGAAAAACTACAGTTTTGTCATGACCTCATAAATTATTTATAGCATTATATTCAATATTGTTACCGGCACCACCTGGTCAGCTCCCAGGACTTAAAGTCGTTTTAGGCTTCAAGATTTAATGTTTACTACACAGACCATAGTACCTAGCAGAAGCTCATTGCTTAATCTTCAGTTTAATAAAGAATTGCTATTTCTTCACTTTTAACATTTTTTGAGTTTTTTGGGGGGGAGGACACCCTCCTTTATCAAGTCTCTTAATGACTCTGAGGTAAACTGCATTTTGATTAAATAGTCAGCCATTTAAATGTGTTTACCTGTGTTTCATTTGCCACTGACTCCCTGCTATCAGATTTGCCTGGATGTGAAACAAAACGTTATAGAAATAAATTGAATACTTTGACTACATAAGCCTAACTAACTGGTTTACCTCTCTTTATTGTTTTAGTTTTTCTCTTTTGAACTTGTACGTTGGTCGATTCTAGTTGTCTCAGGAAGGCAACCGGGAGATAGGTCTCTAAATTTTGTCCGATATATAGAATAGATAGTTACAGACCCATTTCCCTGGAAATGCTTTAGTTCAGAGATGTCCTGTTGAAGTGTATGCATGCTTACTTTCTCAGTTGTGTCTGACTCTGCGAACCCATGGACTATAGCCCTGCAAGCTCCTCTGTCCGTGGGATTCTCCAGACAAGAATACTGCAATGGGTTGCCATTCCCTTCTCCAGGGGATCTTCCTGACCCAGGGACTGTGCCCAGGTCTCCTGCATTGCACATGGATTCTTTATCATCTGAGCCACCAGGGAAACCCATATTATCTTGGCATGCAGCTCTAATTCATTTGTGGATGAGATTACATAGTCAAATGTGGAAAGCCTATTTGAAATACCCACTTTAAAACATGGTGAATGTTTTTACGCAGTCTATAAAATGACCTGTCAGTTGACTTTATTTCAGGCTCAGATCTGCCACTTGCTTGACTAGTTTATATTGCACTTTGCATGTACAAAGACTTCTTTTTCAATGCATCTACCCAGTATTCATGTGTTGAAAGTTTATGGAAAGATGGTTTTGCTGAAGTATATAAGAAGGATACAATGAAAAGCTCATGGCATTTGCAGCCAGACAGACCTAGATTAGGCTGCTATTTGTAATGAGGGACAAATTACTTAAGAGCTCAGAGCCTTAGTTTTCTTATCTAAAAATGTATGTAATAATATTTCCCCAATAGGTTGTTGAAATAACACGTATTAGTATCTAACAAAGTCTGATACATAGCATAGGTTTCAGCTTTCTCCCCCTAAAAAAAATTATTAACTGATATAAAGCATATTCAAATTTTATTTGAGCAATAATCTTAAAGTCTACTTTATATCTTTAAAAGGCATAGATTAGAAAAATTTTATATAGGAAATTTGATCTCCTAGAACAATATAACTCTTCAAATCAAACTCTATTAATAATAAGCTTTCTTCCAAAGATTTGGATCTTTAAACTATCTTTAGCCCTATTATCGGTATTTCAGATAGGGCCATTTGGATGCAAATTAGCCAGAAAATGAACTCCAGTAGAAGTATTTATTTAGAGACCAATGCTGTAGTTCTCTGATCCAGAGAACTTCCTCACAAAATGGGATCACACAGAGGTCAGTGGTAATAAAACAAAACCATAAATCAAAGTAGAATCTCCTATAAATCAGCAGCAATATACTCAGTTGCTACATCAGTCAGGATTATTTATAAATATGTCGATAAATAGTATAGTATCTCTTGGTTTCTCTTCAGGTTCCACAGTTTATACAATTTGCAATACTTGATAATGAACCTTTGCAATGTAAAAGGATTTCATTGTTTAGGAGCACACGTGTCCTTCTTTATCTTAGAATGTTAATTACTGTAAGCCCTTACTTCTTCTGTGCTGGTGGGTCTCAAAGTTTATCAGGCATCAGAACCACTAAGAACTTACTGAAACACAGATTGCTGGGTTCCACCCTTAGTGTCAGATTCAGTAGATCTGGATTGAGGCCTGAGAATCTGCATTTCTAAGAAGTCCCCAGGTGATGTGATGCTGCTCTAACTGGAAGAGCAGGAAAGGAAATGCATGAGGCTTAGAGACCCTACAGAGATTCCCCTGCCTGATTTACTTCCTTTTTTCTCTTTGCTCTCTCATGCTTATAGTCTTAGAATAGAGCTGTAGTCAAACCATAGTCCCACTGATAGAAAAACGTTTTGTGTTTTAAGCCTTTGATGTTTGGAGGTTATTTGTTATCCCATCAAAAGGTGACCACTGTATCAGTCCACTTTAGCATTATTTGAATAGTAACACTTGGAAGTGATCTAAATATTCATTAAAAAAAGATGCATAAATAAATCGTGGACTATTCAGGAAGTGGTATAAAATTTGGTAGTTAAACTGAGTGAATAAATGCCATCTTTGTTAATATATAAATCTTAAAAACAGTCATGAGGGTAGAAATACTGCAGCAGGCTACATGTTCAGTTCAGTTCAGTCGCTCAGTCGTGTCCGACTCTTTGCAACCCCATGAATCGCAGCACGCCAGGCCTCCCTGTCCATCACCAACTCCCGGAGTTCACTCAGACTCACATCCATCGAGTCCATGATGCCATCCAGCCATCTCATCCTCTGTCGTCCCCTTCTCCTCCTGCCCCCAATCCCTCCCAGCATCAGAGTCTTTTCCAATGAGTGAACTCTTCTCATGAGGTGGCCAAAGTATTGGAGTTTCAGCTTTAGCATCATTCCTTCCAAAGAAATCCCAGGGCTGATCTCCTTCAGAATGGACTGGTTGGATCTCCTTGCAGTCCAAGGGACTCTCAGGAGTCTTCTCCAACACCACAGTTCAAAAGCATCAATTCTTCGGCACTCAGCTTTCTTCACAGTCCAACTCTCACATCCATACATGACCACCGGAAAAACCATAGCCTTGACTAGACGGACCTTAGTCGGCAAAGTAATGTCTCTGTTTTTGAATATACTGTCTAGGCTGGTCATAACTTTTCTTCCAAGGAGTAAGCATCATTTAATTTCATGGCTGCAGTCACCATCTGCAGTGATTTTGGAGCCCCAAAAAATAAAGTCTGGCACTGTTTCTACTGTTTCCCCATCTTTCCAACACCACAGTTCAAAAGCATCAATTCTTCGGCACTCAGCTTTCTTCACAGTCCAACTTTCACATAAACTATTTCAGGATTTGTTAAATAGCAGCAAGAGAATGAAACAGTAAAGTCTTACATTTGAACACTAAGTAAAAGTAAAACCGTTTTGAATGAACAGTTCTGTCTTTCAATAAAATGGAAAAGCTCTATCTACACAGCTGGGAGGAAAGATATTCCACTATTTTTGCATCCCAGTGTACTGGTGCAGTGCTCAGTATTTAATAGAGATTCAATCAATGTTTACTGAATAAAATAAACTACGTGATGAGCAAAAATCTGCAATATTATGGATTATTAAACATGGCTGCCACATGGGGAAGTTATGGCTTACCACTTCCCCTTGAAGTTAAAATTACCTTTCTCCAGAAAAAACTGTATAGGTAATAATAGAACCTATCATGTATAGGACATTACAAGCAGTATGTTTTTTTAACCCCATATTTTTTTTTTTTTACCTTAGAAAGCTGACATCTTCTTGGTTTTCAAATCAGGGAAACTGAAGCTTAGAAAACTTAACTTGCTCAGTTTCACCCATGGAAGAAGTGATAGGATATGGGTTAAAGTCTGGTCATTCTGGCCTTTCTATAGCACAAACTAGGGGGCAATGTATATAATTATTACTCAAAATTATAGTAAGAAATCAAATCCATTCCCTGTTGGGGAGTGTGTGTATGTGTATATATATATATATATATATATATATTCCCATGGACTGTAGCCCGCCAGGCTCCTTTATCCATGGAATCCTCCAGGTCAGAACACTGAAGGCGGTTGACATTCCCTTCTCCAGGGGATCTTCCTGACCCGGGGATCGAACCTGGGTCTCCTGCATTGCAGGCAAATTCTTTACCGTATGAGCTACCAGGGAAGCTTGGCAGGTGCCACAGCCTTGGGTGGAGGCTACTTCTGGCCCTTTGCAGTAGAAAGTGGCTAGAGAAAACGCACTACCGTGCTGACTGGTCTCGCTTTAAACTCACACCCGTAAGTACCAGGGGGACCCTTATCAGCCTCTGTTTCCCTAGTTCATTGCCTCTAGCTCTCTCCTGGATGCCTATTTTACACTTTGAACTCACTCTGCAAGACCTCCAACTGTTGATGGGTTTGCTTCCCACTTCACTGACCAAATGAAGCAGCTGGAAAAGACCCTTCACCATGTCCCACAGGTGAGCATCCTGGATGTAAGCCAGCATCCACAGGCTTACAGTAAAGAGGAACTGCCCTGGTTCCTACAGGCATGTCTGCCTGCGCCCTGGATGGGATCCCTTCTCATCTCCAGGGAAACCGGAAGCCAGCAGTGGTCCACGTTTACCCGACATCATTGATTTTCCTCTCTATTGTGCTATTCTCAGCAGCACCCAAACCTGTTGTTATTGACCCCATCATAATTTAGAATCCCTCTCTGGCCCCAAGTGCCTGTCAGCTATGCTTCATCTCTCTCCTCCCTTTTCCAGTAAAATTCTTGGAGTTTTCCATGCTTGCTGTGTCCAAAGCCTTTCCTGTCATTCTCAGGCAAACCCACTGCTATCAGGCTTTTGGTCAGACTATTCCAAAAACTCTCTTGGCCTCCATCACTTAAATCCAATGGTCTGCTCTCTGTTCTCAACTCTGCCTCTTGGGGCAAGGGACACACTGATGTCTTTGCTTTCCCTGGAGACACATTCTTCCTTTTGGCTCCAGGTCACCTCCTTCTGCCTCCTCCCTTCTTAGTCCTTTTCTGATTCCTCTTTTCCTCCCCAGTCTCTTATTCTTAAACTCATGGGCATCCTTACAATCTCCTGCTCTGCCCATGGTCTTCCTCGCTCAGGTAGTGTCAGCCCCATCCTCCCAGCTCCCACAGGCCAAAATCATTGCTGGCACCTGTAGCTCCTTCTACTGCGTCCCATCCCACAGCTAATTCTGCAGGAAATCCTGGTAAGCATTACCTTCAAAATACACCCAGTTCCAACCACATCTCATCGCCTCCACTGCTACCCCCGGGCTAAGCCACCAGCATCTCCTCTGTATCGTGGCCACGGCCTCCTAACGGGGCTTCCTCTTCCATGAGCGACCTCCTGAGATTTAATCTCAGTCCAGTAGCTGGAGGGAATCTTTTGTAAAAAGCCCGAACCATGTCACTCCTCTGCTCTAAGCTCTCCAAGGGATCCTCATTTCAGCTGGAATTCAAGCCAAAGTTCTTAGAAGGGTGTGCAAGACCCGAAACCAACCCCATCCAGCAGAAACAGAATAGGAGTCACCCATGTGGAGTTTTAAGTTCCCTGGCAACCATGATTAAAAAGTAAAAGGAAACAAGTGACGTGACTGTAGTAGTATATTTTATTTAACGCAGTGTCTCCACAATATTACCATTTCAACATGGGATCCATGTAAAACTTGAGAAAGTTCACATTCTTGCTTCCGTTCAAAGTCTTTGAAATGGAGTGAGTCGTAGCCACACATCAAGAGCTCGGTACCCCTTGCTCCTGCAGGGGGCTCCTGCAGCCCTCCCCTCCATCTCCCTGACAGCATCTCTGGGGTCCCCCTTCTCCCCTAAACTCACTCTGCTCCTGCCCACCACACAGGCTGGCCCTGCAGGACTTCACCCAGCCTGCCACGCTCCGCAAGCAGGAATGGTTACTCTGCTTACACTGAAACCACCACACCTTCCATTCAACACTCCTAACTCCTTTTACCTGCTTCCATGTTTTTCCCTTAGCACTCGCCACTCTTTGAAAGATCTGACATCCCTTATGCATTCTGTTTTCTCACACAGAAGGTATGAGGGTGACCTGCCTGTGTTTTAGGAGACAGGCTCCCAGCACTTACAATAGGGCCTGGCAAACAGTAGGCCCTCAACAGCTGCTTCTTGATTGAGTTAATCAGAGCAGACACCTATCTTCCCAAAGGGCTTCCAGATCAGTGCTTGCAGCTGACATTTCAGAGGGCAACAGCAGTCCTGATGTCGTAGTGATGGAGACCAGGGCTGTTTCATCTGTTAGATGTCGCTGCGAGAAAAGGCAAGGCCAGGTTCAATGCAGTGAACACTTCCGGAGTGTCCCCTGCATACACAGCTGCGAGAGGCAGTAACAACGGTCAGAAGGACACAGCGCCCTGTCCTTCTGGCTGTTCCTCCGGAGGCTTCAGAGGTCAGAGCCCGTGGCAAAGCAAGGGTGGGGTGGGGAGGTGGGAATTGCTAGAGACTAATTTTTTGGAAGGAAAAAACTTTGACTATTTCAAAATGAATTGGACTGTCTTAGGAGGTGTTTCGGGGAAGGCAATGGCACCCCACCCCAGTACTCTTGCCTGGAAAATCCAATGGACGGAGTAGCCTGGTGGGCTGCAGTCCATGGGGTCGCTAACAGTCGGACAGAGTGAGCGACTTCACTTTCACTTTTCTCTTTCATGCATTGGAGAAGGAGATGGCAACCCACTCCAGTGTTCTTGCCTGGAGAATCCCAGGGATGGGGGAGCCTGGTGGGCTGCCTCTATGGGGTCACACAGAGTCGGACACGACTGAAGTGACTTAGCAGCAACAGCAGCAGGAGGTGTTTCGGAGAAGGCAATGGCGCCCCACTCCAGTACTTTTGCCTGGAAAATCCCATGGATGGAGGAGCCTGGTAGGCTGCAGTCCAGGGGGTCGCTGAGAGTTGGACACAACCCAGTGACTTCACTTCTACTTTTCACTTTCATACATTGGAGAAGGAAATGGCAACCTGCTCCAATGTTCTTGCCTGGAGAATCCCAGGGACGGCAGAGCCTGATGGGCTGCCGTCTACGGGGTCGCACAGAGTCGGACACGACTGAAGCGACTTAGCAGCAGCAGCAGCAGCAGCAGGAGGTGTTTAACTCTGGCTCCAAATCTAGATTTCACTACTGCTGAGAAGATCTGGGTTCTGTGTGGGAGACTCCCTCTTGAAATTTGCCCTTCACGTTCCAAGATACATAAGCCTGAATTTGGGGTTGAAGCCCTGGTCCCTATTTACATGCTGCTCTTTGTCCATTTATATGTCCTGTTTTTTCCTAGATGTTGTCTGTTTACAGGGATTTTCTGCAGATATTGTATGTAACTGTCTTCTGTATGAATTGAAATAGACTAGAAAGTAGTTTTGCACCTTTACTTGGATATTTTTCTTCTAAGTTTCAGGAGTTCCCTATTTAAAAAAAAATTTTTTTTTTTTTTTTGGCTGGATCGTGTGGCATGGGATCTTAGTTCCGCACCAGGGATTGAATCCATGCCCCCTGCAGTGAAAGCTCGGAGTCTTAACAACTGGACCTCCAGAAAAGTCCCAGATTTCCCAAAAATGTAGTTAAAGCACTGGCCCCCTTAAAAATTTTCAAGTTATTTCTAAAATTATGTTCCTACCAGGCGAAGATGATTCCTCACCTCTTTCCCTTTCAGTAACAGCAAGAATTACGACTCCTCGAAGTTCCGTGCTATTGCAAAAGGTGTGGAGGTGGAGGAAACTGAGGCTCAGAGATGCAAATTAATTTGCCCAAGGCCAAAGGCAGCCAAGGAGCTTCTCCAGGTTTTCCTTCCTTGTTCTGTACTCAATTTGTTGACTCCACAAGTGTTTATTCATCTTCTCTCTGCCAGGAGCTGCTCTGGAAACTGGGGACAGGCTGTGCACAGACCGCCCCCCACTGCTCCCTGGGAACTTCGCCTCCAGAGGTGGGTTAGAATTTTTCACTATCACCTAGCCTCTCTCCCGTCCCGCTCTGCCATCCCCGCCAGCCCCCAGGGAGGAGTTCTGTAGATGCTATGGGTTTGCTGCTTCTCCACTGACCCTGTCGTTTTTTCCTGGACTTACTCTATTGTAATCATAAGAACCGAAGCCTTTTTCATTTCTGATTGCATAGCAAGAGCTCACTTCTTCTGAGGTGGCCACACATCTTAGCCAGCATTGTCCAGTGGACTGTATTTTTAAAACTCGAAAGCCCCTCTGTGTCTCCTTGCAGTTGCTTGTTTCCAGATCCTAGTGACAACCTGGATGTTGATGGAGAAGGGGAGTGGGGAGTGCATGCCTCTTTCCTCTTCTGGATGGAGAAGGAACTGGCAACCCACTCCAGTACTCTTGCCTAGAAAATCTCATGGACGGAGGAGCCTGGTGTCCATGGGGTCACGAACAGTCGAACACGACTGATCGACTTCACTTTCACTTTCCCTCTTCTGGAAGGTCAGAACTTACACCTGGTTCAGGTCACGACCCTCCTCGCTGGCTCCTCCCAGACTCCTCCTTAAGCCCACCCTGCAGCACCAATGCAAGCATCCAGTGCATATTTTAAGGGATCAACCTTTCTCTTTTTATTCAGTCTAATTTTACTCACTTGTTCCAGGTCAAAAAAAAAAAAAAAAAAAAATCCTTGAAGTATTTTCTAAATTGCTTTCATTTAAAAATAATCAGAAGATTATAAAAGCTAAAAAAAAAAAAAAGCTTCAGCTAACCCAATCCTTATTTACATACCATACCATATGTTCCATGTATTTAAAACACTTTCACATTCAGGTATGTCAAATCGAGTGAGGTGTACTGATTTCATTGATTCACTACTTTTCTTCACACGGAAAGGGAGGCAGTGTTAAACCAGCAGTCCTGAGTCTTCCTTGGTTTTCCAGAGGCTAAGACTCTAAGATTTCAATGCAGGGGGACCAGCTGTGATCCCTGGTCAGGGAAGAATTCACATGCCCCCAGTTAAGACCTGCTGCTGCTGCTGCTGCTGCTAAGTCACTTCAGTCATGTCCGACTCTGTTAAGACCTAGTGCAGCCAAATATATATTTTAAAAATTAAAAAATAAGAAGATAAATGAGTGGTCCTAAGTTCTTAGCATCACATTCAAGGACCCCTGATATAGCTCTAAATGACTTTTCTAGGTCACCCTGAACTGGAACCCTGACTATTTTTATTTCATGTCCCCACACAGTGCTGAACAGATGATGAATGTGAATTATTTGTCATCCTTGGCACTACTGATACTATCACTATATTCAATCCCTCTGAGCAGCTAGTTCCTTGAATGGCTTACCGCCAATGATCTCCTCCTCCACCCAGTGGCACTCACTTCTCCAGTGGCTGAACCCTAACCCTTTCCGTCACCAGTGGCTGCTCCTGCTGGGATCTCAAGGGCAGTTGTTTGCCTCTGCCTGGCCCTCTGGTACCCTTCCCCAACGTCCGTTCCCAAAGGAGACCTCAATCCATTGATGCCCCAGTTTGCAAAGCTCCTTTGACTGCCTTATAGTCTCTCTCCCACTCCTAATCACCGGAAAGGCTAACGCTAAAAACTATTTGTTCTTTATTTGAAATTCAGATTTAATTGGGTATCCTGTATTATTGTTTAATAAATCTCTCTTATTCCTACAATCATTATAAACACTCTCTTATGCAATAACTCTCAACCTTGGCCTCCTCCTACCTGACACTTCAATAGCAGAACCACAGTTTGCTGAGCCCAACTTTGTGACAATCCTGTGTCGCGGCTGCGGAAACACTCAGCCCCCTTGAACAGCTTTGACTTCAGATGCAAGACCGCCAACCTCAAAAGGGGTCAATGCAGTGGGAAGATGCGTTCTACTTAGATGTTTCAGGTCAATCCGTGCTCTATATTTTATGCCTTTGTCTCCTGAAATCGTTTCTATTTGCTCACTCATCCTCATTCTCAGGGTGCTACTTCACTGAGAAAATTGAAGCACTCCAGAGAATTCAGATTCCCCTCACCACTTATGTCCAATTTCTCTGTACCCATCTAGGTTACTCTTGCGAGTTACATAGATTAAGGGTCTGCAGACTCTGGCCCGTGGCCCAAATCCAGCCCACTGCCCATTTCTGCACAGCCTGCCATTTGTTTTTAAAAGATCAGAGGAGGGGGAAATCCAAAGAAGAATATATTTGTGACACATGAAAAGTATATGAAGTTAAAATTTTGATGAGCTGAAACAAAGTTTTATTGGAACAAGTCCATGCCCATTCATTTATGTACCATCCACAGTGGCTTTACAGGCACAACAGAACAGCTGAGACGGACCAGGGGACCCACAAATACTGAAATATTTACTATCTGGTTCTTCCTAGAAAGAATTTTCTGACCCCTCACCTTCTGTGCTCCAACCCAAAACCACTTAATCCCATCCCTTCTCCAGTACTCAAAATGTTTACCCTATTATTTCTACCCAATTCGACACCATGCTTTTCTGTCTACTAAATCGCTCCCATTTGCACACCAAAAACCTGTAATTTCTCCAATCCTAGAAAGAATAAAAAGAAAGAAACCTCTTCCTGTCCTTCCCGCTGTTCCCATCAGTAACTGCTCTCATCCATAGCCAAAATCCTGCCCGAATTATCTGTATTTTAAGGCCATGATTCTTCCCCAGATCTCTCTTAAACCATCCCCATCACTCCACTGAAAGTGCTCCCATCAGTCACAAACAGCCTCTGTGAAGCTAACCCAGTGACCCATCCCCACTTCATCTTACCTGGTTGCTGCACAGCCTGTGACATGGGGGATGATTCTCAGCCTCAAAGCTCTCCTTTCACTTGGCTTCCAAGACACCACACCCTCAGGATTTTTCTGCTGCCTTTTGGATGCTTCCTCATAGTCTCCTCCCTCGGTTCCTCTTTTCCCATCTTATCGCTGAGTCCACGACCTTCTCGCTCTGTTCCTGCCTCTCCGGTCTCAAAGCTTAAAGCTTATTCTCAGGCTTATTCAGTTCAGTTCAGCTCAGTTCAGTCGCTCAGTCATGTCCAACTCTTTGCGATCCCATGGACTGCAGCACGCCAGGATTCCCTGTCCATCACCAACTCCCAGAGCTTACTCAACTCATATCCATTGAATTGGTGATGCCATTCAATCATCTTCTCCTCTGTTGTCCCCTTCTCCTCCTGCCCTCAGTCTTTCCCAGCATCAGGGTCTTTTCAAGTGAGTCAGTTCTTCACATCAGGTGGCCAAAGTATTGGAGTTTCAGCTTCATCATCAGACCTTCCAATGAATATTCAGGACAGATTTCCTTTAGAGTGAACTGGTCAGATCTTCTTGCAGTCCAAGAGACTCTCAAGAGTCTTCTCCAACACCACACTCAGCTTAGGCTTATGACTCCCAATAAATACCCCACTCAGGCCTCTCTCCCCTGTGAGCCATGCTTTGTTACCCACTGCCCACCTGGTGTCACCACGGGAGCATCTAAGAGAGTCAACGTCCCAGTCAAAGCAGCGGTCCAGAGTGAGATCCAGTCCCTCGCCATCCCCTGCCTGCCCTCCCTCCCTTGGTTACTGTCACCCCATCCTCCCTTTCAGCCTAAATCTTTGCCATTATTTTTATCATCCTCTTATTTCCACCTAGACTTGGTCAGGAGATACTGTTGGCTTTCCATTTATAATTTTTCTAGTATCTCTGTCCATTTCTCACAGGTGTCACCATCTCATCAGCTTGCCTAGATGATAGCAATACCCTCCTAACAGTTTTCCTCTCTTCCACCCTTATCAGACATTATCTCCACCCAGTGGCTAGAAAATTCCTGTTAAATGGAAGTCACAAGAGACCCCTGTGTTGGCTCTGTGTTTCATTCAGAGCAAAAGCCAGAGATTTTTTATAATAACTGTCAATAGAGTATAACCTTTAAAAATTGTGAATCACCATGTTGTATACCTGTAAGGTAAGGTAAGGTAAGGTAAGGTAAGGTAAGATAAAGTCGCTCAGTCGTGTCCGACTCTTTGCGACCCCGTGGACTGTAATCTACGTAGCTTCTCCGTCCATGGGATTCTCCAGGCAAGAACACTGGAGTGGGTTGCCATTTCCTTCTCCAGGGGATCTTCCCAACCCAGGGATCGAACCCAGGTCTCCCACGTTGGAGGCAGACGCTTTAACCTCTGAGCCACCAGGGAAGCCCCTGTATACCTGTAACACAGATGATATCAAGTATGCTTCGGAAGAGAAGCCCCACATGGTGCTGTGGGAAAGAATTTGCAGCTAATGCCAGAGGTGAGAGAAACCTGGGCTTGATCCCTGGTTTGGGAAGTTCCCCTGCAGTAGGAGATGGCCAACTCACTCCATCATTCTTTCCTGGAAAATTCCATGGAAGAGAAGCTTAGGAGGGCTGCAGTCTAGGGGGTCGCAGAGAGTTGGACATGACTGAGCATACGTTCACATACTGCAGAGAGAAAGAAAAGCCAGTGTCTCTGAATGGCCTACAAAGCTGTGCTTGATCTTGCCTGCCCACCCCACCTCTCCGATCTCTCCTCTGGTTATCTCCAGCTAACCTGCTCAGCACAATGCATGGCCTGCTTGCGGCTTCTGGGCCAGGACTGTGCTGCTCCCACCTGTGGCCTTTGCACTGACTGTTCCCTCAACCGCAAATGCTTTTCCTCAGACAGCAGCATGGGAACCTCTGTCGCCTTTGCAGTGTGTCCTGCCTGGCCTCTTGCTCCCTCCGCCTTGCACTCTTGCATGGTTTTGCCCTGTAACTTGCAACATATTATGGTGGTGGTGGTTACATGGCTCAGTCGTGTCCGGCTCTTTGCCACATCACGGACTGTAGTTCCCCAGGCTCCTCTGTCCATGGGATTCTCCAGGCAAGAAGACTAAATGGGTTGCCATTTCCTTCTCCACAACATATTCTACCATGTACTTATTATGCAGTTACGACAATGCTCACTCCACAAGGCAAGACATCTTTGTTTTGTTCAATTCAGCTATTTAGTTCCAAGTGAAACTAAAATCCTCTCAATGAATGTTTGTTGAATGAATGAACTGAATGTCAATGTGCTAGATATTTTGCCTTCGTTTTGTACTTAATTTTTCAACAACACTGAATGTTATGTGCTATCTCCGTTTTACGCACAACATTCATTAAACGTGGAGGTCCTTGGAATGAAGTGGACTGAATGAGAAAACCAAAACCTAAGCCTGAAATGTCTAAGAATCAAAGCCTAAAGGCAAACCATCACTACCAGTCAATAGGGCTGTAAATTACAGCCAGTCCCACAATTTCCGTCTATGCTTTGCACCTTCCCTGTATGTCTTTCGTCTGTTCCTGTCAGCAAAGCTGTCCTAACCAAGTCAAGTTTGGTGCGCCTGATTTGAATTAGTTTTTCCTCAAAATAATAATCGGCCTGCCAATCGGCCTGCAGCAGACAGGAGAGACCTAGGTTCAGTCCCTGGATTAGGAAGATGCCCTGGGGAAAGAAATGGCAACCCTCTCCAGTATTCTTGCCTGGAGAATCCCATGGACAGAGGAGCCTGGTGGGCGGCAGTCCTTGGGGTCACAAAGAGTTGGACACGACTGAGCAACTAACACACGTCTGCTAGAATAAACCCTTCAGAATTTTAATACGCCTCAGTTTCTATTGGAACGATGCCAGTATTTTAAAAGTGGAAGTAACTTGCACAGATCACACGTTATTAGCTTGAAAAGTGAAACTGAGGACCTCAATCTTTTTTCCCTCCTATAAATAGTGTTGTTCTTAGCTTTCCCAAGGCTGCCTCCCGTGTTCCTGTTCCTCTCATGTTCAAGGCATGACAAAGGCGCTCATGCAGTATACGATTTCTCAGAGTCCATGAGGAAGGCAAAATTCTGTAAATCAAAGCAGAATTTCCCAAAATAATGCAAAGGAAAATTTAGGAGCAGACACTTGCTCAGAATTATCATTCCCCTTGTTCCTAAAGTAATCCACACGTTTAAGAAACATAAATGTATTTAAATAGGTAGGAGTCTTTTAAGACTACATGAAGGAGTAAACATAAAACTAATCACACTTATGGGGTTTATTATATTTATACTATACATGTTTACTATTATGTATGTAAATAATATGCATATAAGAAGTGATGGATGTGCTAACTAACTTGATGGGGGAAGATCTTCACAAATAACAAATCATTACTTGGTGCACTTGAATATTTTGTCATTTTATTTGTCAATACTACCTCAATATATCTGGAGGAAAAAAAGACTTAGGAAGCTCTAGTAGTTAAATCAGTGTGGTCTTTTGGTGCAATGAAAGGAAAATAGACCAATAAAACAGAATAGGGCCCAGAAGCACAAGTATGAATGGCTAATTTACAATGAAGGTGTTACTGTATATAGTAGAGAAAATATGGTCCTTTCAAAGCATGGTGCTAAGTTAACAGGATATTCAAATGGAAAGAAAAAGAATCTGGACCACTACCTCACCACATACACAAAGACCAATTCAATGGCTTGGAGATCTGAAAACATAAAACAACAGCGCTAATAGGAAACATAAACATCTTCGCGAGTTTACAGAAGGCAAAGATTCCTTAAACAGCAAACAACAAATGGTAACCATAAAATAATAAACTGCAGGGAATTCCCTGGCTGTCCAGTCACTGGGACTTGGCGCTTCAGTGCAGGCGCCCGTATTGGATCCCGGCAGGGAACCAGGATCCCGCAGGCTGTGAGGCTTGGTTAAAAAAAATAATTACAAATTGGAGTACATTAAAGCTAAGGACCTCTGTACATTCAAAGACACCATTAAAAGGATCAAAAGGAGGCCACAGAGAGGAAGAGTTATTTGCAATACACATAATTAATGAAGGACTCATAGCCAGAAATGTAAAGAACCACTAATCGGTAAAAAAATAAATGTCCTGGGGGTTTTTTTTTTTTTTTTTTCCTTTTAATAGCAAAAGACCTGAATATCTCTTTACTAAGAGGCTCACGGTAACAGCCTCATGGACCATGAGAGTTTGAGGAAATTTTCTTTCTTGTTCTAGGAGGACATAAATATGTTTGCTTTGAGAAAAAATGTTGAGCTGATCATTTATCATTTGTGTATATTTTCCTTCAGACATATACTTTAGTGGAAAGTTTAGATTTTAAAAGTGGAGTAAGTAAATATTCACACTCATATGCATTGAAGTCCCTAGAGAAATACAGAAAAAACTTTAGGGAGGAGGTGCTAGGAAAATGGGGACAACTGTGGGAAAGAAACTTTTCATTCTACTTTTTTTTTCAACTATCGGAATGGAAGATGTTTCTAATATTTGAAGAATAAACTTGAGACTTGCCATATGGTCCAGTGGCTAAGACTCCTTGCTCCCAATGCGGGGGGTCCAGGATTGATTCCTGATCAAGGAACTAGATTCCACACGCCACAGTCAAACTAAATAAGTAAATATATATATATATATATATGGATAGTTTTGTGGTTTTTTTTAAGAATAAAATTTAGACTAGAAGTTGCTGTGTAGCACAGAGTGCCCAGTCTGGCACTCCATGATGAACTGGAGGGATGGGAATGAGGGAGGGGATGTATGTATAATTATGCTGATTTGTGATGTGCAACAGAAACCAACACAACATTGTAAACATTTTTTTTAATCTAAAAATAAAAATTTGAGATATGAAATGAGAAAATAATGTTTTTCTAAAATTCTAATAGCTTGATTTCTTAATGGTCACCAAAATTCTTATTACGAGATATAATACTTCATCAACAAATGGGATAAGATAGTTTATTTTTTGCTAATCAATCAACTTTCAATCATTCACAAACATACTTTTTTTAGCAGGAGAATTTATTTTATTTTTATTAATTTTTTTCTTGAGGTATATTGGAGTTACAATACTATATAAGTTTCCAGTGTACAACTTTGTGATTCACAAGTTTTAAAAGTTATACTCCCCTCGCAATCCAGTGGTTAGGGCTCCATGCTCTCACTGCCAACAGCCCAGGTTCGATTCCTGGTTGGGGAACTAAGATCCCACAAGCTGCACCCAAAAAAAAAAGAAAAAAATTACACTCCATTTATAGTTATAAAATGTTGGCTATATTCTCTATGCTGTACAATATATCCTTGTAGCTTATTTATTTTCTTCATAGTAGCTTTTATCTCTTAAAGTAAATGTACTTTCATCTCACAAAAATGACAACTCAGCAAAGGACCTAGGACTGTAAAATTTAGGGTGAAATAAACAAGGGGCTTCCCAGATGGCTCAGTGGTAAAGAATCTGCCTGTGACGCTAGAGATTTGGGTTCCATTCTTGGGTGGGGAAAAGCCTCTGGAGAAGGAAATGACAACCCACTATAGTATTCTTGCCTGGAAAATCTCATGGACAGAGGAGCCTGGCGGGCTACCGTTCACGGGGTCACAAAAGAGTCAGACACACAAACTCCCAAGCACAGGACACACAAACAGGTTGTGATTAGGCAACTCTCCTTGTCTGAAGGCATCCTGAGGAGGGTCTTGGGCTCCAGCCTAG
This sequence comes from Oreotragus oreotragus, assembly GCA_006410675.1. Classification (NCBI taxonomy): domain Eukaryota; kingdom Metazoa; phylum Chordata; class Mammalia; order Artiodactyla; family Bovidae; genus Oreotragus; species Oreotragus oreotragus. Next base: position 174,244 of record SJYX01024283.1, on the reverse strand, counting down.
GGACATATGGGACATATTTGCCAAAAATGGAAATCTGAAATGATTTCCCACCAGCTGAAAAGGATACTGGCAAGGAAACATCACTGTTTCCTATTTAACTCTTCCTGAATGTTTCCCCATCCATTCTTAGCCAGACGGCTGGCAGTAAAAATACTCATCTATTCTTTCATTTACTTGGATCAATACAGCCAGACTCTGACAAAAACCTCTGGGTCACTGCTTGTTCCAGCCCCGGAACAGGCTGTTCTAGTTTAATCAAGGTGAGATCAAATGTCTCAGCACTGCTTTCATCAGCCAGCACTGAGTCTGTGCAGGGACTGTCTTCCTAAAAGAGTGTGAATAAGGGGAGGAAAAGGGGCCACAGCAGAGAAAAAGCATCACAGCCCATTGAACACAAAGGGAAAAGAGAAGCAGAATGTATACTTTTGTTTTACTCCCCAAGGCTGTGGCAACAGTCCCAGGGAGACAGTGGTCTCAAGATGACTCTGACCTTGCACAGGTCCCTGTATGCAAGGAGTTTTGCTCCATCTCCAGACTCCAAGCCTGCAGAGGATCCCTCTCCGCTCTTTTCCTCCCGCCTTCCCTCCCTTTCCTCCTTAGCGCTTGGTCTCACTCTATTTGTTTTTAAGGTCAGATTCATTAAAATATAATTTTTACTTAAGAGTAAAATTCACCCTTTTTTCAGTGCATACTTCTATGAATTCTGACAAATGAATACAATTACATGGGCTTCCTGTGGCACTAGTTGTAAAGAAGCTGCGTGCCAATGCTGGAGACTTATGAACTGCAGCTTTGACCCCTGGGTCAGGAAGATTCCCTGGAGGAGGGCATGGTGACCCACTCCAGTATTCTTGCCTGGAGAATCCCATGGACCTGGCAGGCTACAGTTCCATTGGGCAGCACAGAATGGGATACAACTGAAGCTACTTAGCACAGCACACAGCATAAACTTACATAACCACCAAGATACAGATAACTTCCACCAGGATATCCATCCCTGCCCCCCAATTCCCCTTGCCTCTTTGCTGTCAATCTCATCCTCCAACCCTGGGCCCTGTCAACCACTGATCAACTTTCTGTCCCTTTAGTCTTTTTCAGAATGTTCTATAAATGGAATCATAGAGCAAATAGCTTTCGTGATTCATCCACATTGTGTGTGTTAACAGTCCCTTTCTTTCCATTGGTGAGTAGGATTCCATTGTATGGCTACTGGTTTATTGATTCATCTGTTGATGGACATTTAGTTTGTTTCCAGTTTGGGGCCATTATGAGTAAGGCTGTTATCAATATCTGCAAACAGTTTTCTCTGTACTCCTTAGTTTGTTATGAATATTCAAACATATATAAAAGTAAAGAGAATTCAGTAGTGGAACCCTACCCATACCCATTCCTTGAAATTCAATAGTGTAAAAATTGTGCTGTGTCTTCTATATCTATCCCTTTTTTTTCTTTCTTGCTAAAACATTTTAAAGAAGATGCTAGAAATCATATCAAATCCCTAAAAGCATGACAGATCTCTAAAGCATGGCATTTCACAATTCCAAATTCATTCCTCACTAAATAACTTTTTGTTGATATTATGCTTTCGAACTGTGGTACTGAAGCAGACACTTGAGAGTCCCTTAGACTGCAAGGAGGTCAAACCAGTCAATCCTAAAGGAAATCAACCTGAATTCTCATTGGAAGGACTGATGCTGAAGCTGAAGCTCCAATATTTTGGCCACCTGATATGAAGAGTCGACTCATTTGAAAAGATTCTGAGGCTGGGAAAGATTGAGGGCAAAAGGAGAAAGGAGCAGCAGAGGATGAGGTGGTAAGATAGCATCATCAATTCAATGGACATGATTTGAGCAAATTCCGGGAGATAGTGAAGGACAGGGAAGCCTGGTGGGCTGCGGTTCATGGGGTCACAAAGAGTTGGATGTGACTTAGTGACTGGAAAACAACAAGTCCATTCTATTGCTCCTTGGAAGACTTCCTTGATTATATCAAAAATGTCTCTTTACAGTTGGTTTCTTAGAATTTGGACCCATATTACACAAGGTTGTGATGGCTCTTTAGAGTTTTCATCTAGACTAGTCCCCTCTCCTTTGACCTGCATGTCACTGACTTACAGAAAGCACATCTGTTTTTCTGTAGAATGTTTCCATATTCTGGCTTTGCCATCTTGCTTCCATGTGGCATCATTTAACTTTCTGCTCCATTTCCTGCATTACATGTAAGCTTAGCTCTCAGGGCATCATTAGATTGTTGGGCATGTTAAAAAATAAATTGAGGCATATGACAATTTTTAAGAGTTTGAGCAAAAATTGATTCCACATTGGGCAGTGTTAAACCAGGAATGGCTTTGAGTCCTTCACCAAAGGGAGCTGGGAGAGACTTTTAGAGAGAGAAGACAGAAACAGAGCAAGGAAATTATTGATTGGCTGTAACTGAAAGCCTAGTTTGCCATTGGTTGTCCTTACGTTTCAGTTTCATAACCTTGAGGCGGTCACAGGCTTAGATTTTGCTTTGCTTATGAAGGTCGTCATGGCTTTAGAGCTACTTCTGGTCTCTGGCTTTCTTGTTTAATAGATTTAACAGAAGCAAGACTTCTTCCTCGGAGAGGCAGTGGGCTTCAGGTCCACCCCATCAGGGCCTCTTGCCTACTGTCCATATAAGTGATGGTAAGTTCTATCAATGTCAGAATGCAACTGGCAGGCCAGGCATGAAAGGGACCATCAAGTCCTCTTTGAAAGTTGTGCTGCTCTATTTGTGTGACCCTCTCTGTGTGAGGGTCTCTTGTGTGACCCTCCCCAGGGAGTCCCCACACAGATGTGGAAGCCTGGGCCAGCTGCTCCTCACTCCTGCCCACAATTCCCTTCCAGAAGGAACCCTTTGTCTTAACAGCTCTATCTGCCTCTGCATTCTACCTGGCTTCTTGCTTGCATTTGTGCCGGCTCCCTTTAGGCTGCAAGGCTCTGAGGGCAAGGCAGTGGTTTGTCTGTCTTCTTCCTCCTGTTTTCCTAAGTGATGTGACTTTAGCACTAAGAGCACAGCTCCCGAGACAGAGACGGTGTCTGTTCAAAAGCATCTCTACTGCATGTGGATGACAGGCTATGGACAATTGACTTGGATTCCCTGTGCCTTGGTTTCTACACCTTTAAAGCGGGGATAATAATAAAACTAATTTATGGGGGGCTGTTGTGAGGAGTGCATATTCAATAAAAACTACACATCTTCATCATCCTTACTGTGCGTAGTTGGCTATCTATACAGAACTACGAGTCTTTGCTGGCTGCTCAGACACTGGTATATCTTGTATCTGCTTCATGCTCAAGAAGTATACAGCTGATTTTCTCTGCTTCATGGGATTCCATGACCCCTGAACTTGTGGGTACAAGGGACTATTGGTCTGGTCCTCAGACTTTCACGGAGGGGATAAGATGTTGTTCTCATCTTATAGGGACCCTCAGAGCCTAATTTATTCAAATACAGAGGGAGGGATTTGAAGATTTAATGGTAAGTGATGGGTAAGTGGGTCTTGGTGATCATAGGCCCAAGAAGTGTTGGAAGAGAGTTGGATTTCAGGTTTCCTACTTCCAGCTCTAGAGGTCTTTCTACTACAGCCTAATATGTATGGATTTATCTAGCATTTGGGTCTTCACTTGCAGTTGACTTGACAACTGTAGCAATGAGTGAAGACTAAACTGAAGAGGGAAAGTGTTGCAAAGACAGTTTTGCAGAAAGTCTGTTTCTGCAGCACTCTGCTCTACTCTCAGGGCTTTCCCTGTCACTCAGTCAGTAAAGAATCTGCCTGCAATGCAGGAGCCGGGTTCGATTCCTGGGTAGGGAAGATTGCGTGGAGAAGAAAACGGCAACCCACTCCAGTCTTCTTGCCTGGAGAATCTCATGGACAGAGGAGCCTGGCGGGCCACAGTCCCTGCGGTCGCAAGAGGTGGACATGACTGAGTGACTAAAGCACCGCTACGCTCAGTTGCTCTGCATTTGTTTCTTCTGCCCGATCTGTGATTAATGTTCCCAGCAGGAAAAAACACAAACTATGTTTTTGTCTGCTTGAATATCTGTGAGGACAGGAGATATGGTCAGGCCCTGGTAGAATGCTCCATCATCTTTGTACATTAATCCCTGCTTGTGGGGCCTGGGCACAGGCCAGACAGTTCAGTGCCACCAAAGGCTTCCCAGGTGGCAAAGAATCTGCCTGCCAGTGCAGGAGACACAGGAGACTGGGGTTTGATCTCTGGGCAGGAAAGATCCCTTGTAGTAAGAAATGGCAACCGACTCTAGTATTCTTGCTTGGAAAATCCTATGGACAGAGGAGCCTGGTGGGCTACAGTTCATGGGGTTGCAGAGTCAGACACTGCTGAGTGACTGAGCATGCACGCACAGCAGGTATTACTTTCTGGACAAGTCCATCGAGCCTAACAGTGCTCACAGAACTCTTCCACCCCTATCAGTCCCCACAACTGAAATACAACTTTGAAAGTCTTTCCCTCCAGCCAAGGTGTAGTCTCCAAGATTACTTCATTAAAGTGCAAATGAACCCTCAAGAGATATGAGGTCCATTGTACTAATTCACAATGACTCAATGCTCCTAGGAGAAGATCCCTAACACTTGCTAATCACCCTTTTAACAAAGGATCCCAGCTTCCCTCATGCAAGGTTTAAAGTTGATTTGAGAATATTGTTTTATTTCTGCCATATTTTTTTTTCCGGTTACTTTATATTTGTGCCAAATGTGTTTTCTATTTTAAGATGTCACATGGGTGTTCTTTGGAAGGAATATGCTAAAGCTGAAACTCCAGTACTTGTTGGCCATCTCATGAAAAGAGTTGACTCATTGGAAAAGACTCTGATGCTGAGAGGGATTGGGGGCAGGAGGAAAAGGGGACAACAGAAGATGAGATGGCTGGATGGCATCACTGACTCGATGGACGTGAGTGTGAGTGAACTCCGGGAGCTGGTAATGGATAGGGAGGCCTGATGTGCTGCGAATCATGGGGGTCGCAAAGAGTCGGACATGACTGAGTGACTGAACTGAACTGAAAGTTATCCTTTAGGATATATTTATTTAACTCTGTAAAAATTAGTTAGGTTCAGTAAAAGTCATTAGGCAAATAGCTATTGAAAATAATATGGGGTTCCTTAAAAAACTAAAAATAAAGCTGCCGTATGACCTGCAATCCCACTCCTGGGATTGCAGAGAAAACTCCCACTCAAAAAGATACACGCACCCCAGTGTTCATAGCAGCACTATTTACAGTAGCTAAGACGTGAAAGCTACCCAAATGTCCATCAACAGATGAACGGATAAAGACATACAATACAACTGTAAAAAGATACAGCATGGGTGGACTTAGAGATTATTGCACCTAGTGAAGCAAGCCAGACAGACGAAAGCACATACCATATGATATCCCTTATATGTCGAATTTAAAATACGATACAAATCAACTTATTTACCAAACAGAAATAGACTCACAGACGCAGAAGAACAAACATGGTTACCAAAGGGCATAGGAGGTGGGAGAGGGATACACGTTACTATATATAAAATAGATAAACAACAAGGTTCTATGGTATAGCACAAGGAACTATATTCAATATGTTGTAATGATGTATAATAAGAAAAAGAATCTGAAAAAGAACATATATACATACAAATATATAATTATTTTGCTGCATACCAGAAACTAACATAACATTGTAAATCAATTCTACTTCAATAAAAAAAAATTTTTTTAATTGTTTTAAAGTTATTGGGCAAATAGCACAGGTGGTGCTCAGTAATGGCAAAAATCAAGAAGGCTAGGTATAAAAGACTGAACTGAGAGTAGAATTATGGCATCGCTGACCTAGTCAAAACTTGGCTTAACTTTTAAAAACTAATTTTAAATTATAAAATGTGTAACCAATTCAAAAAAAAGTTTGGGAAACAGAGAAAGGGGGGGAAAACAGCTATAAATCTTCCACTCACAAATATCATTTTCAACCCTATTCACACTTGGGTGTTTACTGGGAAGGGTAACTAGAATTCAAGAGATGTGGCAGATGAGTCTGCAGGGTGAGAAAGGGATTACTGAATTCCAAGGTGACTGCCCAGGAGAGAGACTCCTGGAACAGGTGAGTATTAAAAGACGGGAGGAGGGGGAGGGCATGATGTAGGGAGGTTGTGTTAAATAACAAGAGGAAAAGAGACTGAAAGGCTAAGAGGAAGATGTCAGGGGCACCATTCTCTGGCTATGCTCAGTCCAGGATCTGAGCAACCTTTTGTCAGGGTAACCGAGTAGGAATTATTTGAAGGGAAATCTATCAGGGGATGACAGAGGACGAGATGGTTGGATGGCATCACCGACTCAATGGACATGAGTTTGAGCAAGCTCCGGGAGATGGTGAAAGACAGGGAAGCGGCATGCTGCAGTCTGTGAGGTTGCAAAGAGTCAGACACGAATTGAGCAACTGAACAACTATCACCTAATCGCCTAATGGCCAGATGTGACTTTCCATTTTCAAGGACCAGCGACATCTTCCGGAGGAGATGAGGAATAATTAAAATGCATTGGAACTGTACTTAACATTTTGTAATAACCTATAAAGGAAAAGAAGCTGAAAAAAGAATACATATATGTAATTGAATCACTTTGCTGTACACCAAAAGCTAGCAATATCGTAAACCAACTGTACTTCAAAAAAAAAAAAGAATAAATCTACCTGATGTGCATGGGCAGAAAAATTTAGTGTTTTGAAGCACTGCCGTACTTTTACACCCTCTTAGGGAGGGATTGGGGGCAGCAGGAGAAGGGGACGACCGAGGATGAGATGGCTGGATGGCCTCACGGACTCGATGGACACGAGTCTGAGTGAATTTCGGGAGTTGGTGATGGACAGGGAGGCCTGGCGTGCTGTGATTCATGGGGTCGCAAAGAGTCAGACACGACTGAGCGACTGAACTGAACTGAACTGAGGATAATATAGAGAAGGCGATGGCACCCCACTCCAGTTCTCTTGCCTGGAAAATCCCATGAGCGGAGGAACCTGGTGGGCCGCAGCCCACGAGGTCACTAAGAGTCAGACACGACTGAGCGACTTCAGTTTGACTTTTCACTTTCATGCATTGGAGAAGGAAATGGCAACCCACTCCAGTGTTCTTGGCTGGAGAATCCTCGGGACAGGGGAGCCTGGTGGGTTGCCGTCTATGAGGTCGCACAGAGTCAGACATGACTGAAGCGACTTAGCAGCAGCAGGACAGATATTGTTAATTTCACAATTACAAGAAAAAAAACAGGTTAAAATATAGATAGTTATGAAAATCATTCAGTCTTTAAAAAAGAGGAAATTCTAACACATACTATAAAATGGATGAAACTTAAAGACATTATACTCGGTGAAATAAGCCAAACATTAAAAAATATATATTATATGAATCCTCTTACACGACAATAGAGATAAGGAAACAGGAAATGAAATGGGGGCTGGTGAGATGGGGAAACAGGGAGTTGTTGTTTAATGGGTATAAAGTTTCAGTTTTGCGAGATGAAAAATGTTCTGGAGATGGATGGTGGAGGTGATTGCACAACAATGTGAAGATACTTAACACTATCAAAATAGGTACTTAAAAATGGTTACGATGGTAAATTTTCCATTTGTGTAATTTTCCACAATTAAAAAATATATAGATATTCCAGAATATTCATATATAGATATACTTAGATGGAATATGTCAGATTTTTCTTCCGTAGTGGAAGAGATAGGAAGTATGAGATTTCTAGGTGATTAATGAGAAATTTGGTGCCCCAAAAGATGTGTTTCAAAGACCGAGAGCACTATCTTGTTTCTTCCGACAGAACTGTATCACGTGAGCACAATGTGTTGTTCTAACTGTCCCTAAGTATGCATTTTCTATTTTCCTTATCATGGCTTATCCTATTCACTGAACATTTTCCAAAAGCCTGCAATGCATCAGTTCTGCCCCAGGCAGTGAGTATAGGGTGATTAGTCTAACAGATTCCTGCCCTCATTGGCCACAAGAGTCCTGAGGAGGGAGACAGCTCATCATGTAGCTAACTTATGATGAATGTCATGAGACAGAAATTCAGGGGGCAAGGAGAGACCATAACAGACTCTGAGGCTTCAGCTGGAAGTCTGGAAAGGTTGCCCTCACTGTGGTAGGTTAAAGGTGGCTGCTAATTCTGTGCCCTTCCCCCACACAGAGAGCAGAGTTATCTACCCTCCCTTTGAATCTGGGCTGGTTCTGTAACTAGTGACAGGCAGAAATACAGCAGACATGAGGCTGTGTAACTTCTGAGGCTGGACCTAAGAGATCTGCCGTTCCTGCCTTCGTAGTTTGGAATGTTTTCCCCTGGAGGCCAGCCATCAGGGACTTAGGACTGACTCCCTTAAGACCACCATATTGTGAGGAAGCTCAAGTTAGGCATGTGGATAGACAGGCATCACTTGGCAGAGCACCCAGGCACCAGCCATGTGAGTGAAGCCTTCTCAANTAGTTTGGAATGTTTTCCCCTGGAGGCCAGCCATCAGGGACTTAGGACTGACTCCCTTAAGACCACCATATTGTGAGGAAGCTCAAGTTAGGCATGTGGATAGACAGGCATCACTTGGCAGAGCACCCAGGCACCAGCCATGTGAGTGAAGCCTTCTCAAGCCTTCCAGCCCCGCTCAGTCAGCCCAGCCCAGTCACTGGATGACCCTGGTTGACTCCACATACAGCAGAAGTACTGCCCTGAGCTTCCTGAATTCCTGCTTCGTGGAGTTGTTCACCTCGACACTGCTAGTAAGTGACAGCGCTGGGAGCAAATAAAATCCTTGTTTCCAACCACTCTGTTTTGGGTAGTTCGTTACATAGCTGCAGCTAACCACCACATCAAGGAGGTGTCCTCTGAAACAGAATGGATGTTTCAGCTTTAGCACATGAACAAGTTTTCCAATATTGTACCGTGGCAGTGGGTTTCAAATGGTGTTTACAGAACCATTTTCAGGGGACAACCCTGGCGGTTCAGTGGTTAAGACTCCACACTTCCAATGAAGAGGGCACAGGTTAAATCGCTGGTTGGGGGACTAAGATCCCATGTGCAGTGGGGCACGGTCTAAATAAATAAATGAAGACCCATTTTCAGATCCGTGGGGAAAGAGGAAGGGGCCTGGCAGTTCACAGTAGGGTAGGGTTTAAAGACAGGAAGTGAAGTAGTAGTTACTCAAGCAATGGAGACTTGTTTTTTTCTGAGACCTATGGGTCCAAAGTTGGTGGGCCGAGTTTGCAACATCTGAAAGCAGAAAAATTTGAGAGTTGTTCATAAGGAAATAAATAAAGGTCCCTAATGCTTTCTCTGACTTTGTGTGGCCAGGCTGTCTGTAAACTTTAAGCTTCTCATCCTTTCTGGTACCTCTCCTGGTCTCTGGTGTCCAGCCCTGCAACTTGAATTCTGGGTGCTGCCATGTGGCAGTGCTGGCGGCTGTGGTTTAGTCGCGAAGTCATATCCAGCTCTTGCGACACCCTGGACTCAGCATGCCAGGCTCCTCTGGGATTTCCCAGGCAAGAGTACTGGAGTGGGTTGCCATTTCCTTCTCCAGGGGATCTTCCCAACCCAGGGATGGAACCTGGATCTCCTGCACTGCAGGCAGATTCTTTACCGACTGCCACCAGGGAGGTCCAGGTGCTATGTGACCACCCTCTAAACGCCTAGCTGCAGCAGAACATTGCTGTCTACCAAGGGAAGAATTTCCCAGAAGGCCTGATGTCTGCTTCTGCTGGGCCACCAGCCACGGACCTGCAGGGCCCTGGGCCCTCCAGAATGTGGCCCTGGTTGGCCAGGCCTTGCCTCTCTATCTGCCTCAGGAGCTCCTTTGTGACAGCGCTGGAAGTGACCCCTGTGACAAGGGAAGGGCCTTCTTACCTGTACTGCAAATCTTTCGCTAAGAAAGACCTACATCCTTCGGACAACCTCTCTAGTGGTGGGTGAACACTTTCTTCCAGGTAAGGCCTTCCTTCAGCAAGTGGGAGAAAGAAAGGGCAGCACTTGAAGCTGCTGTTTGGGCACAATGGCCTTTTCTGAAATGATCACTCTGTTGATGGAACTCACTCTTGTGTATATAGCATGTTTTGTGTGTGGTACTGAGCACGGAGGCCTTCATTACGACTCCAAAGAGGTAAGTTCTCCTTTTCATATGAGCTGGAACTCTTGCGGCGTGCTGCTTCATTAGTCACAGTTTTCAGACCTCGGTTTTCTGTCTCCTTCACTGGACTGAGAAGGACCCAAGCGCAGGGAACGTCCCGGTTTTCCTTGTACCTCTAGCATCTAGCACAGAGCCAAAATGATTTGAGGGCAGGAAGACGGAGGAAGGAGGAGAAGAAAGAAGGAAGGGATCTACCATGTAGCGCCTGTCATGGGGTCGCCATGTGGAGTGAAACAGTTCTCAGGGTTTGTAGAAAGGCACAGGGTGGGGCGAGGTGGCAAGTTTTTAGGAGGAAGTGGGGCTGTAGCAGGGCGTCTTTTGCATAAAGGGCACAGAAAATAGAATGGACACGGACAGACAAATGAATGCCTTGGCAACCCTCCCCTGCTCCTCCCAGAGCAACTGATACTGGAGGATGACTGCGTGCAGGATGACCGCGTGCAGGATGACAGACCAGCGGCCAAGGGGGTGGCCGTCTGCCGCGGCTCTGGCCGGCCGCCTCCTTTTCAGTTGCCTCTGTGGATCACACGAGGCTCAGGGGGTCAGAGGAGCCCCCGACACAAGTGTGGATTTGCACTTTGATTTTTGTGCCACCAAGCTCACCTGATGGCTGTTCTTCGGTGTCCTCAGTTCTTCTGACCTTCGCAGAGTGAACTCTCATCTTAGAAAGTGCCCAGTTTCAACTGGGAGCGTGAGCTGCAGAGGGCAGAGGAGTAGAGGTCATAAGCTCTCCCTCCCATCCTGCTTCTTGCCAACAGCTTCAGTTTTGAAGAAGGCATTATTTTTAGAATTCCTTCTTGCTTTCATCTGTACCCTGAGTGATTAACTCCTAGTGACTCCGTAACATTAACCCCTGCTTGTTTCTGGGGAAGCAAGAAGCAAAAATGTACTTTCAACCCAAACAGAAATCAGACTTTTTTTTTTTTTTTTTTTCATCTTTTTCAATCTGCCTCATACCACCCACCCCTAGCTCTCCATCTTCTGCCTCTACCTCCACTCCTGTTACTAAAATCATCCCCATTAGGTTTGCAGAACAGTGGCTCGTTTGGGAGAACCTTGTGAGATAAACCTTTGATTATATTTAAAGTCCAGTCATGAAAATGCAGAGGCAGGTGAAGTCAATATTAAATTATAAATCTACAAAATACTTAAAAAAATCTAACTTCATTCTTTAGTTTGTTTTTGTTGAATTATCCTTTACTAATTTTTTTTTTTCTTTGCCTCACAACGAGGCCCACAGGATCCTAGTTCCCAGACAAGGAATCAAACCCGGGCCCTTGGCAGTGAGACTGTATATCCCTAATCACTGTACTGCCGGGAAATTCCCTTTACTAATCTTTAAAAAAAAAAAAAAAAAGTCTCAGAATGGGAACTAGGATTTTCTGTCATGGAGTTCAAAATCAAAAAAGATCATCTTTCAGATAAATGATCTTAAGAGAAGACTACACACAAATAGCTACATTTTGGGAATGTTCATACCTACAACATGAAGGCACACTCTATGTGAGTAATGAACAGTTCCTAATATCAACTCACTGGATAAAACGTATTGTTTCTTTCTTTCTTTCTTTTTTTTTTTTTAAGACTCTGGTGACCAGTAAGAAAACCAAAAATGATTTTTGAGGTTGAATGCAACGAAAAATGGATACATTTGGTGATCTTGCTCACATCAGCTGTTGTGTTTTAAAGTTGTACTGAGTCCTGTTATGGTGGTTCTTGATATATAATGATTAAAATTTTAAATAAACAGAATTTGCCCTTGTACTCACTAAAGAAGAGTTTAAATAAAGCCTGAATCTGACCGGAAATCTTACTATTCATCCTTTACAAAGTTCCAAGGAGTCAAGTCAAAAAAGGGATTTCTCAATTCCTTTAGTATGGCTCATGCAAGTGATAATTGGCATCTAAGATATAAAGAGGAGAAGGCAATGGCAACCCGATCCAGTACCCTTGCCTGGAAAATCCAGCAGGCGGAGCAGCCTGGTAGGCTGCAGTCCATGGGGTCGCTAAGAGCTGGACACGACTGAGCAACTTCACTTTCACTTTTCACTTTCATGCATTGGAGAAGGAAATGGCAACCCACTCCAGTGTTCTTGTCTGGAGAATCCCAGGGACGGGGGAGCCTGGTGGGCTTCTGTCTATGGGGTCGCACAGAGTCAGACATGACTGAAGTGATTTAGCAGCAGCAAGATGTAAAGAACAGTGTTAAGCTCTGAACTACAAATGACGTTAGGCAGAAGCACAGATGGGTGGGAAGAAGGGAGACAGAGTTTTTTTTCCCCATGAACATATTGTCCCCAAAAGCTACCTTTTGTACAGTTTATTTTTAAGGTCACATTGACAGGATGATTCTTAAGACTTTGATGATAAAAGTTTGAGGCATCCAGTGTGAAATGCTGGAATGAAGCATCAGCGGTGAAACCATATTTGAGACAAATAGAGGTCACTGAACAGAGAAAGACACATATTATATGATTTCATATGTGGAATCTGAAAAACAAAACAAAAAGCCATGACAAAACAGACTCAGATACAAAGAACAAACTAGCAGCTGCCAGAGGGGAAGTGTGTGGGGACAGGAGCAAAACAGGATGAAGAGGTACACACTTTCATTTGTAAAACAAAGAAGTCACAGGGATGTAACATACTGTGGGCAACATTGTCAGTAACACTGCAGTAACTTTGTATGGTGATAGATGGTTACTAAGCTTGGTGATCGATGCATCATGCATTTAGGTGTCAAATTACTATGGTGCACACCCGAAACTAATAATGTACATTATACTGCAATTAAAAAAATAAAAAAGCAGAACTTGAAATCTCAAAAATAAAATGAAGTTTAAAAAGAATGTCATTGAAGTTTGGCATCTCTTCCATTTGCCCTCTCTGTCACAAAACAGTGACTCTGCTCACATGTTAGGGAAGAAGGAAGTATTCAATGCAAGTACATTGATCCTCATGTGCTATGTGAATGAAGAGAACGTTGCAATAGTGTGTTGGCACTTTCCATCTTGGGTACCTTGTGCTGTATTTGTATTTACCAAGTTCAACACACACAGGCAAACACCAGCCTCCCTACTCTGCCAGCAAACCCAAAATAAATACATAGACAAATCTAAAATAAATAAATCTTATCTGCTTGAAGTGATGTCTTCAATAGTTCTCACTGCTCTCAGCATTCAGCCTGGTCTGGTGAGGCGTATGCAGCTCTGCAGGAGCCAACCCCTGGACCCCACATCCATCGTCTCCCCCCTCCCTCCTCCCCACCCCT